>CM062294.1:451888159-452189067 GCA_031216915.1 Pictodentalium vernedei | reverse complement strand
TTATTTCCGACGATAGCCTTCAATACTATTCACATTCTCAGTTCCATTTCACTCCTGCTGAAGAACAAAACACCTCTCAGATCCAAATGCTCCCAGGGACGTTTCTGAGTAGTTCAGACTCGGTGTGTGTCACAGTGAGATCCTCAAATTTCCAAACTTTCATTTCAAATTGATACCATAAACAAGTTTCCGACATTTGATGATCGGTTTTGAGAAGGAATTTTCTTTATAGATTTGTATACAAATTACATTATATTCGCTTGATATTTGGCCTTTTCTCCATAATTATGAGTAGATTTTGTAATTGGCCTAACAAAAGACTTCTTGTGGTACATGATACTGCTATAATTGTGCGGGGCCGTCGAGAGGGAGGGGGGGGGGTAATAACCCCGGGGCTCGGCATATTGGGGGCCCGCGATTCCCGTAATTTCCTGAAGGCGGGATACTCGTGCGTGCGGCCCCTTCACTGCACGTCACATTTAGACGAGCAGTGAAGGACTCTCACGTAAGAGAATCCTGCCATTAAGGCAATTTGAGAAAATCGGCGGGCCCCGGTGTTCCAAATTGACACTATTTGTGTGCATTTACGAAAGCGCAATCTCAATGTATTGCTAGCTAACGCAGTTACAAACTTGGAACATTATCAACATTTTAGTTCTGCGCGAAAAAGAACTAGTAGGTCATACTATAAAGAATAAATGTATTTCAACCAAGAATCACTAGTTCTATATTTGCTTAGAACTAAATGTTTCCAACTTTAGAAATTTGAACCATAAAATTTTCAACTTTAAAAAAATCAGGGTCCTCATTGGGGGAGGGGGGGGTTACCCCCCCCCCCCCCCCCCCCCCCCCCCCCGTCGGAACGTCCCTAAGTGCTCTTCGTCTTTGCTGGCGAAGAGTAGTCTCTTGCGCATCCCATTTGCTTTCATCTAGGTGAAAGGTAGTGGGATGCCCAGGAGACTAGGCGAAGAGGTCATCCCGCACTTTGACAGCACAGCCAAACGGAACGCACACCTGGCACGCGTCACTAGCCAAATCGGCTTCAGAGTGACAAGAACCGATCTTGCCGGTTTCTGGAATTTCACCCAAACAGGCCGCCAACAAAGTTATCCAAACTGCTCTCCAGTTTCCTTCTTAAGCCTTTTGGAAAAATAATTTTGTACGCATATGTCCTGGTCATATCTTGATACACCCAATCCGACCTCTCGACTCAGCAATTTCATTCAAACCCAGACCGGCCATTACATTATTCTATAAAATACACCTGCAACTAATATATTTTACTGATATATTTTTCCAGTTTGTCATGCCTGTAAACTGAAATTATTTACTCTCATTCAAGAACGTAACCAGGGGGAAATGTGGTGACAAGTTGAAAAGAGTGGTGGAATAAGTTCGCTGGTCGTGCCAGAAGTCGTAGGATCACGGATCCCCGCTGAGAAAAGATATGGAGGTATCTGAACCCTCTCTGGCAGCATCAGTTGCGGGGTTGATGTTGTCTTGCGTGTCGTCCTATTGGGTGGGAAGTAAAATGGCTGTCCTCTGTACGGAGAGAGACAGGACTCCACACAGGAGGCTAAAGATCCAGTCGTAGAACACAACAAATTGGAATTCCTCTGCTCCTTTCGTTATCAGACTCGCTTCTAAATTTATTCGTTTGGTTATTTTCTTCGTTTGCGTTTTCTTTTACACTGACCTCTAACATGCAATTTTAAAAAACTGTAGTTTTATACATGTATACCATATTTTTTCTTTGTTTATAGTAATATGATAACACACTGGAAAGGCGTTCATTTGAATCAGTTCCACATATTTATTTTTAAAATAGGTATAGTTGATTATTCAGGAGCGAAAGAAGGTAAAAATATTGGGGGTGAGGTGGGAGTGGGGCTATCAGAGCTAATCCCAAGGGGACCACCATGTATGCTCACCGTGTGCTGTGCAATAACATTCGAGCCGCACAGTGGTTAGGTGGTGTGTGTGTGTGGGGGGGGGGGGGGGATAGCACAAGAGGCGATATCGCCGTATCCCATTCTCGGTGGTGAGGGTCTGCGGGCATTCTCTGGGATATTTTGAAAAATGAGGGCCAAAACTCATATGCTCAGTGATTCTGAGGCTGCTGTGACTGACTCCTCAGATGAGCACTATGAACGCTGCAAATTCGAATTCTCTGCTCCTTTCATTATTAGATTTCGCTTCTAAATTCATTCGATTGGTTTACCCATTCGTTTGTGTGTGTGTGTTTTTTTTTCTTTCTTTGAGAGCATGTATTCCCTCTAGATCATACTAGCATGCCCAACACTCCTGTAAAAGTGCGCGCGCGTGTGTCTGGGTGGGGGGTAATGCAGAAACCTTAGATACATTGCCCCTCCCCCTTCTCACACACACTTTCAAATTGCTCCCCGGCGCCTGCAAAAGCTCGGGGTTTTCAAGTTTTATACAGTAGGTTTAATATATATTCCCATATATTTAGTATCCCGTTTGTATCTCATTCATAGTTTTGGGGGTTTGGGTTTTTTTTTTTTAAATATCTCGAAGCAAATTCTCAGTTCAATACTGAGTCTTATATTCGTCGTTCTGTCATTTATACTCCACGCTGGCATTTACCGGCTCTGGAAGTGTGAAATCTTACCAATATTTCTCCATTAAAAACCTCAAATTATCCACTCAGGTGCAAGGAAACGAGGGTTTGGGGACCCTGAAATTCACAATTTTTCTACCCCGGGCCCAACTATGATCAGCCATTAGTAGCGAAGGCCCTGCTTCACCCCATAATAGATCAATAGCCACCCTCTTTGCGAATTTGTGGGTCTGCTATTTAGTTACATGCCTGCCCCTTCCAGAGCGTATTTAGTTGCAAAAATGGTGGTGGTGGGGGGGGGGGGGGAGCGGGAGGGGGGTCTAACGTCTGCTTTTACGTGGGTGGTGGATTATGTGCGGCTTGTCTTACCCCCCCCCCCCCTACACGGATCTTCGCTGCCTTTCCACTCCCACTCCGAAGATCGACCCTGGTTGCAGGCCTGTGGACCACGGCTTTATAGATTCATCTCTTACGAGAACCGCGACAAATCAGTGGGCTGACCAAAGAGTTGTTATTATTACTATATATAAAAGAGTGTGCCTGTATGTTTGTCTGTTTATGTATGCAAGCAAACTGCTGCATGAATTCAGATGAAATTCGTCATCAGTGTTCCTTGGATCACTGGAAGGTTATTAGTGGGCTCGGAAATGCGACGTTCTTAATGGGTTTTTTTTTCATTTTTTTATTCATTTTTTTTCGTTTTTTTTTTTTGTTTTGTTTTGTTTTTCTATAGTAATAAATGAGGATCGAATGACCGGAGTGTCCCGCCTTCTAGGTGGGCTGGGTCGAAAAATGCGCCGTCCCAATGTTGTTTTTTTTGTATTTATTTTTTTATACCATCTCGTCTGCAGGTGGACGGGCACTTCACCTATAGTTTTGAATAACGCCTTGAAGTTTTCTGCTATATAAAACGCATGTTGCTTGTCTCAATATTTCGTCCCCTGGGTGCTAGAATGTTCTACTATCCTTCAGGGGCATAGAAAGTTCTAGCCCTTCGGCGACAATTTCTTGCCAGTTTTTTTTTGTTTTGTTTTGTTTTTTTGTTTTTTGTTTTTTTTTTTTTTGGGGGGGGGGGGCATTTTACATGACAATATTCTGATGCGTCTTCATTTATATTGAATATGACATCTGGAGTCCATTCACACTGCCGCCGATGCGTCCGACCGTCGGGCTTTTAAATAATAATGTTTGTACAGGAGCATTCACACCACCGCGATGCGTCAGACGCGACCGATGCGCTGGATGTCGAGATCGTTTTGAACCCATTCCAACGATTTTCACGACATAACGCTCGGTTGAGTTCGGATGAACTCGATGACATCTGATTTGTTTGTTTTCATTGATTGCAGTTTTTTCAAACGTGGTCGAAATTCTGCTAGATATTTGGTCTGCCTGTTGCAGTCCATTGAAATTTAGGGACCCACAAAAGTTAAGAACTCAACAAATTGTTATCATGTAAAGAAGCAAAGCACAAGAGACTATTTAAATATAGCCGTGAGTTTATCTTATACCTTTTGTTGTTCACTGAAATATACAGACCCGATGATTTAAGAACTTAACAAATTGGTGCTTGAGCCTAAAAATTCATAAAATTATAATTACGTGCTATCTATACTGCCATATGCGTACGGTAATTTTTATTTTCTGGGTGGGGTGGGGGAGGATGTGGAGCTGAGGTCCACTTCATCCGAAAGAATCCTGAGTGCCCGAAAAAATCCTGACTGCCCCCCCAAAAATGATTTCACCACCAAAACGTGTTTTGGAACAAATAGTGTCTGAAAGAGTCAACTTACAGTAAATAATGCGGTCCAACTTGATCTGACATTGTTACGCTATGCTATAAAACCAGTCTCATTTTCATATAGTTCACCGCCTGTCGTTAGATTCTGTAATGCAGTAAAATGGGCTATTTCTCTGCGTTGAAAAAGGTAACCTGTGGTTCGCTTTTTCAACGCAATGCAATGTTGCATTCAACCCGGCTTGTGCGCGTATAGGCCTATCTTGCTTTCGGAACTTACAGGCTCCAAATTTACCAGATTCTTACATCGAAAGGGTCACCTGACAAGCATAAAAATGTATACGACTCATCAACTGAAGATACGAGCGTATACAACTGGGCGTATAAAAAAAATCGATAAGGTGACATTATATTTTGAACAGTTTTAGTAGCACCGAACCTCATTCGTTGTTATGGTTGATAATTTCTGGTGTGGAATTGAACGCCGAATCTGTCGATCTATGATTTTAACATGTTACATTTGTGCGAACATGTGAAAAACGATATTTGAAGGAGAAATTTGCCCGAGAAATTCATTTTCCGAGATGATCAGCAGATGTCTTTTCCTACTGCAAGAGTCGATTTTTCCATTAAGTTGTGTCGTTTCATTGTTAAATATTGTTTTATATAACATACTTACTGATTTTGCTTTCTACGGTCATTCCTTTTATTAAAAAAATCTTGTTTTCGGTGATCTTGGATACGCTGCGACTGAAACTTTGAGATAAAAATAGAAATCTCTCGCCTCGCTTATCTCCACTTCCGACTAAAGGTTTATACGGTTTATACCCTGTGTATATTCTACTTTGCCGACTAGAATGGCTCGAGCCATGGAGAAGTTCCTGGAGGAGGTACTCCCCGCACGATTCATACCTACCCAGTGAACGAGGTGTGCTCCAAGCGAGTGACTCTTCAAACGACTCGTCTCCTCATCTGGGTTTTATTGATCACTGAGGGAATACGTATGAATCACTTGTCACCATGCACATATTGATCGGTGATCCCAAATGACGCTCACCGATCATCAACAACTGACCTGTCGAATTGCTCTTCGTGGTTGAGGGAGGCTAAGACTTCTTGTTGGCGGAGAAGGAGGACTGGGTCCCTTGGGCGAGTAGCGAGAAAAGGGATTTTAGAGAGAGTCGCCGTTTATCAAGTATGAGAATGACCGAATGAGGAAAACCACCAAACATTCGCTCCAAAACAATTGACTTAAACGAAAGTC
Organism: Pictodentalium vernedei; assembly: GCA_031216915.1. NCBI lineage: Eukaryota > Metazoa > Mollusca > Scaphopoda > Dentaliida > Dentaliidae > Pictodentalium > Pictodentalium vernedei. Next base: position 452,183,484 of record CM062294.1, on the reverse strand, counting down.
TAATCAACGGCATGCCTCCGAAAATGAGACGACACTTGAGATTTGTCGAGCGGCTATAAACCAAACCTCCTCCAACCTGGGGCATGAACGACTGACTGGGAAGGACAAAATATAGCCGCCTTACAGACTATCCCATTGTTGGGAAGGTCAGTCACCTATGTAGGCTTGCGCCACCACAATAACTCACCGATAACATGGAGGGTGATCGCCCCCCCCCCCCCCCGGGTGTCCTCCCCATTTTGTGTCCTTCCAGTCATCTGTTTGGCAACCTATAATGTGTCTGTACCCTCCACACCGCCCAAAGTCCTATTTGCAGCGTTATCACAAATTGCACTCGTGATTTCATGTTTACATTTAGAGTTGAGATGCAAGATGCATTCCAATCTCATCTATAATAAATTTATTACATTTTGAGTCGTATTACATTTAGTGGCACACTACATTTAGGGCCGAGCAGAAACAAACCAGTAAACAGAATTGACAGAATTGAATACTGAGTACTTAACGTCTACCGCCGGTGTGAATTGTGAGCTTAATTCAATGTCCTCATCAGCCGACATCGATGTCAGTTATCAATTTATTATATTTAGCGTTGAGATCCAATATGCATTCTAACCCTATTTGTAATAAATTTATTACATTTAGCGTTGAGATGTAAGATGCATTCTAACCCTATTTGTAATAAATTTATTACATTTAGCGTTGAGATGTTAGATGCATTCTAACCCTATTTGTAATAAATTTATTACATTTAGCGTTGAGGTGTAACATGCATTCTAACCCTATTTGTAATAAATTTATTACATTTAGTGTTGAGATGTAAGATGCATTCCAATCCCATCTGTAATCTGTAATAAATTTATAACATTTAGTGTTGTATTACATTTAAGGGAACACAGAAGTTTAGCAATTTAAGTGGACTTAGAAAAAACATCTGCGCTGGGGGGAAGAACCTAAGTTCTCAGAACACAGAACCGACAAAAAACTGTAACCACCCAGTTGCAACTTCACCTAGCCAAACTGTCCACTGAACATAACAACCAATAACCACTACAATGGTCCCACCAAACACGAAAACTGCCGCCTGACCCAAGTCTTCATGCCCCTGACACACCCCCAGGCCAGCCCCTCTCGAACGCCTGTTACCTATCTACTGGCGAAACGTGGATGACAAGTGTTCTACTGACCGATTTCCATGTGCGACCGCAAGAATGGCGAATGCAACTAACAACCGCGCATTCAATATTTGTCTTATTCTATCCCTTACCCCTTGCTTTTGCCCCTGGCCGAAGCCGCAACAAGTCGCATTATAACATAAAGTTCTAAGATCGAGACAACATACAAGTGACGCGGAGGGGGGGGGGGGGGGGGTTGTCAATGTCCCAGCCAATAAAACATTCAGAACAGAAGCACTCTGTAGAGGATTGAAAAACAGCCGCACCATAAGGCTGGTGGAAGAATGAGTGGATTAACTGCCCAGTCTGTCCACCAAAAATAGCAACCTAACCCGACAACCTAACCATCCTCGAACTTGTCACCCAACGCAGGGCAGGGCTTCATTACCCTGAGACTAACACAGCATGAGTAACAATCCTGACAGGGTCAGCAACCTTCTTCCCTTATCCCATCCCTCTCAGTCCGTGAGAGTTTGTGGAGAACAAAAGTGCGAGACTGCGACGCGTGTGCTAGTGGTCGGTCCCATTACCACTAGTTGGCATTGATCTAAATCCTCTCAAATGCCTTGATTGGGGCCGTAACCTCTGGAAAGAGGCCGGAAGGGTCTCTTGTTCTATCGCCACAGCACTGTTGGGCTGTTGTGTTCATTGTGGTTTGTTGAATTTAACCATCGAATCTGTACGGGGTTTGCATTGATATACTGGTACACTAGTACATATATCGGTAAACTGTTGCACGAATTTCGCTAGGATTTTATCTGAATTTTGGTGTTCCCCAAACATTTGGGAGAGTGGAGGGGGAGGGGCTCCTTTACGTCTGTTATTGGCCGACCCACTGCGATTTGCTCCGACTTTGAATTTCTGTTTGTACTTCGCTTAAGATATGCGTTTGCTTGTTTTGGTAAGCGTTAATGCGCTTTAAACACATATATTTTCAAAACACAAATGGGCATATGTTCACCAGTTTCGGTAATCTTTTCCTGCTCGGTCGCGGAAACTGGCAGAGCACAAGTAAAAGTTTATTACAACTGTCGTGGAAGTATAAAATGCTTCAAACACAGCAATTTTCTAAATACTGTTTTCGCAGTCTTTTTAGTCCGTCGGGAAAATAGTACGAGCTCTGTACATGAGCTATATTGACTACAAAGTCCTCATCAGCCGTCATCGGTGTGAGTAACCAGTTTATTAAATTTAGAGTTGAGATGCAAAATGTATTCTAACCTTATTTGTAATAAATTTATTACATTTAGCGTTGAGATGTAAGATGCATTCTAACCCCATTTGTAGTAAATTTATTACATTTAGCGTTGAGATGTAAGATGCATTCTAACCATATTTGTATTAAATATATTACATTCAGCTTTGAGATGTAAGATGCATTCCAACTCCATCTGTAATAAATTTATTACATTTGGTGTCGTATTACATTTAAGGGGACACATCATTTTGGAATGTGTTCTCTGGTATGTTGACTGTAGCCTAACCTAACAGGAGCTAGACTATAGACGGTAACTCTGAACAAAGTTTTATTAACGCTGAAACTGCCACCTGACACAGGTCTTCATTACCCTGACACAACCTCAGGATGACTAACCATTATTGATAGGGCCACCTCCCTCTCGAATGCCAGCTACCTTTCTACGAGCGAATGTGGATGGCTGGTGTCCTACTGACAGATTTCCTCATGCGCGCGTAAGATGGCGAATGCAACTAACAACCACGCCTTCAACATTTGTCTTATTCTATGCATTCCCCAGCACCCCTCGCCCGGAGACACAACAAGTCACATTATTACACAAAGTTCTAAGATCGACACAACATACAAGTGACGCGGAGGGGGAGGGGGGGGGGGGGGGGCGTAGGCGGGGGGGGGGGGGGGTACCAGCCAACGAAACATTCAGAACAGAGGTACTCTATAAATGATTGCAAAACGGCTGCAACATACAAACTGGGAGGAAGAATGAGTGGCTTAACTGCCCTGTCTTTCCACCAAAAATAGCAGCCTAACCCGATAACCTAACCATCCTCGAATTTATCACCCAAACACAGGGCTTCATGACCCTGACACTAACCCCGGCACGAGTAACAATCCTGACAGGGTCAGCAACCTTCTTCACTAGTAAAACAGAACCATCCTTCTCAGTCCGTGAGGGATTGTGGTGAATAAAAGTGAGAGACTGTACCGCGTGTGTTAGTTAGTTTTTCTGAATTTTGATGTTCACCAAAAATTTGGGACAGAGGAAGGGGCTCCTTTAAGACTCTTATTGGCCGGTCCCTCTGTTTAGGTCCGACTTTGAATGTTTGCGAGAATCATTTTGTACACCGCTTACGATATACTTTTGCTTGTTGTTGTAAACGTTAATGCGCTTTAAACACACATATTTTCAAAACACTAGGGGAAATATGTTCACCAGTTTCGGTAAACTTTTCTCGCCTGTTCGCGGAACTTGGCCGAGCACAAACAACCTAGTAAACAGAACCAAATACCAAGTCCTAAACGGCTACCACCGGTGTGTTCATTATTTATTGGTGTTTTTAAGGTCATATACTTATGTACAATGGCTAATCATGACAGTGACAGTTTTACGGGTGGAGGAAGCCGGAGAACCCGGAGAGAACCACCGAGCAACGACGAGCAGCTGCCAGCTCCCCAGCATCGTAACTCCGCACTGCAGCACGGGCAGGGTTTGATTGGTTGAAGACATGCGTACCATCGACGTGCAGTGTGCCTTAGTACACGGCGTTATCGTGCCCCCATATGGACAATCGGGGTTAAGTGACTTACCCAAGGACACAACGCGGGAGTCCGAATCGATTGCTCAGACGGTCACCCATCCAAGTACTAACCGGGCTCGACGTTGCTTAACTTCGGTGATCTGACGAGGACCGGCTACTACAACGCCACCACCCCCCCCCTACCCCCCCCCCCCCCCCCCCCCCCGCCGGTGTGAATAATAGGCTTATTTCATTTAGTGTTGAGATGAAAGATGTATTCAAATCATGGCAGTCAAAAGTTTATTACAATTGTCGTGGAAATATAAAATGCTTCAAACACGGCAATTTTCTAAACACTGTTTTCGCAATCTTTGTTTAGCCGGTCGCGAAAATCGTAGAGCTCTGTTCATAAGCACAATTCAATACAAAGTAATCATCAGCCTCGGTGTGAGCTACCAGTTTATTAAATTTAGCGTTGAGATGCAATATGCATTCTAACCCTATTTGTAATAAATTTATTACATTTAACGTTGAGATGTAAGATGCATTCTAACCCTATTTGTAATAAATTTATTACATTTAGTGTTGAGATGTAAGATGCATTCTAACCCTATTTGTAATAAATTTATTACATTTAGTGTTGAGATGCAAGTTGCATTCCAACCCCATCTGTAATAAATTTATTACGTTTAGTGTCGTATTACATTTAGGGTTGACACAGTGCACCATTATTTCTTATCAACCTACTCACAATTGTTTACTTCAGGCTTGCACTACAGTGGAAGTCCCTAACTCGGATAAAATACTCTCTATTTTTGTCTTTCCCAAGCAAGTTGGGAAAGAAAAGTGGTGCAAAAGCACCAATAAAAAATAAGCCAAAACTGGGTCGAGTGCAACCGGTGCAGACCCAGTACGGGATGCTCTCTTCCAAGTACAACTCCACGACTTCCATTGCCAGTGCGCATGTACCGTCTCTAAAGACTCATTCTTTTTATAATCCGCTTCGTGTCGAGATGTTTTTGCACGCTTATCAGTGTTCCTCCAGCTCGATGTTTGATGATTCCTGATTCATTGTGCATCAGTGTATCCTTTGTATTCTCAGGAACAGTGTTTTTATATTCTCTTTTATATTATATATCCATAATGTATATTTAATTGTTCTCTCTCGAGTCGCGCGCGAATTTCGTGTGCCATGCGGTTCAGACTTATAATATTTCACAATTACTGTTAATGCTTTTTTTGCTAAATTTTCTAATTGTGTTAGAGTTAGGTGTCAGCGGGGTACCACTCCTACAGTTTTTCTTCTTTCTTTTGAGAGTAGTCATCCTGTTGTGTGGTTCCCGGTCGACCGTCTGGGGTCTTTGTTTCTGTCACCTTTCTCTCTTCTTTGGGGGTGTTCTTCTGTTTTCTGATTTCACCTTCTCTGCTCCTCTCACCTCTATCATGCCCAGGACAATTTCTTGTGGGCAATGTCTGCTGCCAAAGCATGTGGACGATTTACATTCGTCTTGTTCCTCCTGTAATGGGTGATCGGCCGAGCGGCCATGTGGTGTCTGTGGATCATGGTCATCCACTTTCTGGGCGTCAATTAACCGTGTCGTTCGTTCTCGTGGCCGTGCCTCCCGCTCCCGCGGGAAAGGAGAACGTGGTCGTTCGGGTCCTCCCGAGCCGACCTTGTCTGGTGAGAGTTATTCCTCCTCCGTGGGGGATGTGCAGTCTTTTCCTGTGGTGGATACTGCGGGAGCCGTTGAGTGTTCTGGTGAAGAGGTGCCTGGTTCCGGGACTACGGTCCCCCTCCAGTCAACATCTGCGGTTGTCACAAGGGTTGTGACTCCTCCTTCGGAGCCGAGCCGGTGTGCTCTCTCCACTATTTCACCAGCCTCAACTACTCTCGACGTGTCTACTACTACAGTACCAACGGAAATAACTTGTACATGTAAACGCAAAATAACGGCGTTTACGGTTCCGTTTGGCATTGCGTTTCTAAACGAAATATAACGGCGTTTTTCGTTTTCAGTGCGTTTGTAAACGAATATGTTTCGTTTACCTTCGTTTAAGTAAACGTTTTATTCGTTTAAGTTCGTTTACATAAGCGAAACTCGTCGTTCATGATACCCGAGCACATGCATCAATTGAGTCGTGTTCAGACAATATCACAACCAAGTCAGTGTGATCATTCGGTGTCAGTGGCGTAGACACTGGGAAGATAATGTGCAGTCCCGTAGGAAAATTATTGGGACCATTCTAGGCGAATTTATGCCTATACGTGTAATAGCATAAAAATATGGGCGTTTTGTGTGTGAGTTGGAGGGAGTGGGGGGGGGGGGGGGCACACCACAAAATTTCCGACCAAACAGAGTCACAAAATTTGGGCTTGCTTAGGCGTACGGGACACCTTTTCGGGGGGGGGGGGGGTCTCAAATATTTTTCCGAAAAGTGATGCTGCGAGCATTATTGAGTGAAGTGGTCCTTGGGTGGGTTTGGGTGTGGGAGGAGGTGTTCCCCTTCCACAGTTGTAGCTAACGGCCTGTTTATGTCTGTAATTAGCTAGAACAAACTGTTACGCTGGCGTGTCTACAACCCTCAGATGCGATATCAATCTGATAAGACGGTATTACAGGTATATGTACGAACATGGACCTGAAGTCCGTAATATACTTTTTTGGTGTGGTACGACCTGTGGGACGTACTACACCAAAATATTATATTACAGACTTTGTATCCAAGTTAGAACTGATGGGACATAATCCTTTATTGAAGATAAAACTGCCCAAGTGAGTAGGTCAGTCAAACTTGCCCGAAACAATCATAAAAACTGGCCGAAAAAAATGTATTTGCCCCGACTGGAGGGGAACTGCAGTCCTCAAGCCTCCCTGAAACATACGCCTATGTTGGCGTGAACCCCGGTCACCGAAAAGCTGTCTATGTCACTTTGCTCTTTTCGATTGTAAGGCCTGTATGCTGCTTCAAGTGCCTTGGTCGGCGCGGAGGTGCCACCTCCCACAGATGGAGTCGGGGAAAATTATTTTATGCTTGATTCTTTTTACCAGGATACATATACATGTACATAAACGTGAACTTTATTTCTTGGTTGTTTAAAATAATAAAAAAGAGGAATTTTGTCGGTTACCAATCATTGAATATCAACGATAGATATCACGTTTGTATTTGTTAATTGTCAAGATAGATATTACAGTTGCTATTTACTCAGCCAATATGAAAAGACAAAACACAATTTAAAACTTAAAACACCGATATTCCCTTTCCATAATAAAACTTTGGCCAGTCACTGATTTGCCATGGTCCTCTGGTAATTGGATTAAGTAAAGTCAATTAACCACGTGTTTTAATTCGTTTGTTTGATCCCTTCTGTTTGCTACTGTCGGTAATTATTTTATTAGTAGCTCTCATGATTAGTGTGTTTATTTTGCGTAATTGGGGTTATTTTTTATTAGTAGTGTTATTTTTCCGTTTTCAAAGGAGAAAAATAAATACTGACCATTGGCCCTACAATATTCGAAAACGCCTTTTACGAGGATTCGAAAACGCCCTTTACGAGGAAAACATTCCTCTCTTTTTGTATCATTGGTTGCTCGTAATGATATAATGACCAAGTCTCCCAACTCACCTTGAATACACCCAGTTAGCAAAATGAATTCTATTAAACGAACTAGGGTCCCGTATATTATACGCCAGAAGATTGTCAGTCTGAATGAAGGATTCTCAAACTTTGCTGAAATAGTTAGAATCATAAAAGAAGAAGAGAGAATGAATATAGATCGCAGAACCATCAGCAGGGTGATCAGGAGTTATAGAATCACAGGGACAATATGTGGTAGGGCCAGGAGTGGAAGGCCAAAACTTTTAACAGATGACAATTTAAACCTTCTTGACAAAACGATGAGAGACAACGCAGAAACGTCATCAGTTGAACTTTCTAAAATGTACATGGACTTAGGGTTACAAATTGCTCCGTCTACTGTGTGTGATGCCAGGAGGAAATTAAATTGGTGCAGAAGTGGCACAAAGTACTGTCAGATGGTAAGGGACGCGAACAAGAAAAAAAGGTTTGACTTTGCCAAAAAGTGCATTGAAACACAACTTAACTACATCAACCATTTATTCAAGGTTATGCCTTGTGTCATTGAAGAGCGTGGAGGGGCGACAAAGTACTGAATATTCTCGTGTACATGTACATTAACATTTAATTCTCAAAAGTGATGAAGAAGTAATGAAATTTCAAGCAGAAAATTCTTCCCATAATATAACTAAAAATTTAACAAATTTATTATCGTTTGACAGAGCTCTGAAAATTTCTGTTTAACAAGAATAAACTGTTTACATTTCTAAAAATATAACAGTACAGTGGTTTGATAATGTTATGGAAAAAAGTTGAAGCAAAATGAGAAATCACAATTTATAAAAGCAAGCAATGTTACATATACATAAATATTTACCAAAACAGTCAGAATATTGACTAATATTCTGTGAAAAGGCATTGACCACTTTACCTCATACAACTGAAAAAAATCGTCGTACACAAAAATCAACATTCATATTTTAGGGGTCATAATATATGTTTTGGAAGAAAAAAAATGAAAAAAAAAAATGATCGAACATTTTTCGATATTTTGCTTTTAAAAAGTTCCCAAATGTTAATTATTTCTTTTTTTTTCTTCCAAACCACATCTGATGACCCTACTGTGAGGTCATAAGATATGTTTTGGAAGAAAAAAAAATGAAAAAAATGCTCGAGCATTTTTCAATATTTTGTTGCTAACAGGTTCCCCAAATTTATTTAGTTTTTCATATTTTTTTCCAAAACACATCTTATGACCCTACTCAGGGGTCATAATATATGTTTTGGAAAAAAAAAAATGATCGAACATTTTTCGACATTTTGCTTTTAAGAAGTTCCCAAGTGCTGATTATTTCTTTTTTTTCTTCCAAACCACATCTGATGACCCTACTGAGGGGTCATAAGATACGTTTTGGAAGAAAAAAAAAATGAAAACATTGCTTGAGTGTTTTTCAATATTTTGCTTCTAATAAGTTCCCCAAATTTATTTAGTTTTTCATATTTTTTTTCAAAAACACATCTTTTGACCCTTCTTACGGGTCATAATATATGTTTTGGAAGAAAAATATAAAAAAAAAACTGATCGATCATTTTGTCGATTTTTTTATTTTAAGAAGTTCCCAAGTGTTAATTATTTCTTTTATTTTTTTCTTCCAAATCACATCTGATGACCCTACTGAGGGGGTCATAAGATATGATTTGGAAGAGAAAACAATGAAAAAAAATGCTCGAGCATTTTTCAATACTTTGCTGCTAATAAGTTCCCAATTTATTTCTTTTATTCATTTTTCATCCAAATCACATCTGATGACCCTACGGAGGGGTCATAAGATATGTTTTGGAAGAAAAAAAAAATGAAAAAATTGCTCGAGCATTTTTCAATATTTTGCTTTTAATAAGTTTCCCAAAATTATTTAGTTTTTCATTTTTTTTTCCTAAACACATCTTATGACCCTACTTATGGGTCATAATATATGTTTTGCTAGAAAAAATAAAAGAACTGATCGAACATTTTTTCGATATTTTGCTTTTAAGAAGTTCCCAAGTGTTAATTATTTCTTTTATTTTTTTTTCTTCCAAACCACATCTGATGACCCTACTGAGGGGTCATAAGATGAGTTTTGGAAGAAAACATTGTACATAACTTAAATTTCACTGATATCACAAAAAAATGAAAAAATAAATAACACGTTGGAGCTTATTAAAAGCGAAATATCGAAAAATGGTTAAGCTTTTTATTATTTTTTTTATTTTTTCCAAAACACATCTTATGACCCCTAAGTAGGGTCATAAGATGTTTTGGGGAAAAAAAGAAAAAACAAATACCTAAGTAGGGTCGTAAGATGGGGTTTGGAAAAAAAAAATGAAAAAAATAAATAACACTTTGGAACTTATTAAAAGCGAAATATCGAAAAATGGTTAAGCCTTTAAATTTTATTTTTCTTTCTTCCAAAACACATCTTATGACCCCTAAGTATGGTCATAAGATGTTTGGGGAAAAAAAAAGAAAAAACAAATAACACTTTGGAACTTATTAAAAGCGAAATATCGAAAAATGGTCAAGCCTTTTTATTTTATTTTTTCATTTTTCTTTCTTCCAGAACATATCTTATGACCCATAAGTAGGGTCATAAGATGGGGTTTGGAAGAAAAAAATAACAATTTGCAACTTATTAAAAGCGAAATATCGAAAAATGGTCAAGCCTTTATATTTTATTTTTTTTTCTACCAAAACATATCTTATGACCCCCTAAGTGGAAGAAAGAAAATGAAAGAAAGAAATAACATTTAATCAGCTTTATTTAGGAGTAACGCGCCTCAAACATAAAAGTTCACATTTCTTGTTCAAAATTTAACAGGGAATTTTAAACTTTAACCCTTTGAATTTAGTGAATACATTTAGTGTTGGTCGGTTTGGACTGTTATGTTGGGTAAAGGGCTAACATTTCAAATGTCGTAAAATCACACACTGGGGGAATATTCGGTCACTTTGAGATCATACAAACTCACCCATTCGTTTAACTCTATACATGTAGTACCATAATGTTAATCTTCTTCAATGGCACTATTCGGGGCCAAAAATTTAACTAAACTGCATCTTATTCAACAGGGCTTAATGAGCTATGTTGAACAAGATGCAATTACTTAATTTTCAATTTTAATGTGGAAAACTGTATCCCTAATCATTACAAAAAATGCTTGCAACGATTTTCGACATGAAATGACACCCCAAAAAATAATATAATTTTTTTCATTTTGACACAACGTCCCAATAAAAATGGATATGCAAGTGACCCCAGCAAGTCTATTGGTGTGGCTTCTGTGACTACAGGTGATTATAGTTGATTATTGGGTTATTAAAATCGTGGCAATAAATTATAAATTATAGTTGATTGTTGGGTAATTAAAACCGGTGATCAGACAGTCGCTGCAACAAGATTAGTGACCAGACAGTGGAATAGCTATGTCACTGTCACACGTTCAATTTGTAAAGGAATCTACATGTAGTAACATATTTTTTTTACCTTTTTAACGTTTTTTGTCTTTGTGGTAGTTTGCCTTTGTCTTTGTTCTGTTGCTGGTGTTGGTGTTTTATCTAATGGAGTACTTGATGCAGATGGTGCCTGGTTTGGCGAAGATGGTGGCTCTGGTGACGCAACTCCTTGTGGATTTTCCTTTATGACCTCGCTATAACGTTTGCTCATCTCGGAACTATTTCCTGAATCCAAAACCTACAAAATAAAATGACTGCATGTACAAACTAAGTTCTTGAACATTAACTTCGGTGAGTGGCCGTAACAGTGGAATTTCAATGTGTGATAAGTCACAACAGCAGGACTTCCATTTTCTCATGTTGGTAAAATGAATTTATGGTATCATTTATTGGGAATGGGTCAACTCGCCACCGGGACAAGTCACCACCGGGTCAAGTCGCCACGGGTCAACTGTCCACGGGTCAACTCGCCACCAGAAAAAAAAATATATATAAGACAGGTTTGACACTACACACTGTATACAGTAGGGAAATATCATATTTTGACGATTTTTTTTATACCTTTAGCATTCCTCCCAGCACATAATCTTATAATTGTGAAATATTCTATTTATAAATGGGGGAAAATCGACAGTTACATTGAAAACTTGGAAAACGTTTTGGGGGGATCAGTGGATTTGCGTCAGTTTACTCTTGGATTCACGTTATGAAAGACTGATGTCTTTGATTCATAATTACGCTCTGATCGTTTTGTATCATAAGATACATAATCATGAGAAATCTAGTTAAGATTCTCGCGATATCGGACGAACTTTAAGCCCTGACTAGTCACATATTTGGAAAAATAAGGATTATAGAAATATCGCAAGCTTTTTATTGAGCCGTCATCACCTTTCAACGGCAGCTGATTCAACAATCTGTGCAATAAAAACAAACCCAAACGTATCTTCTCTTATTCATTTTCATGTGAAAATCACTGCCGGACGGTCACGGAGTGAACAGTGAGTACAATCAAATTTATTTTTTGGAAAAAAATGTTAAAAATAAGTAGAAAAATATTGGAAAAAAACTTATCAAAAGTGAGTCAACTCGCCACAAAAAGTGGGTCAAGTCGCCGCTAACATGTGGCGACTTGACCCGGAAAAAGTACTGGTGGCGAGTTGACCCCGACCTCATTTATTGAGAACACACAAGAAACGAGCTTTCGAATGATTGATACCAGAAGCTGGTATTATCAGTACAGGGAAATATAATAATTATTATTCCTGTGCACACAACCCACTGGACGAATGTACTGCTTTGTGTTAATGCGCAGGTGAATGAAAAATGGATACAAATTAAAAAATGTTGTCTGTATTTTTTTAGAGGTGTGGGGGGGGGGGGGATATTTTTGGGTGGGGGCTCTTGCTCATTCCCCCTATGGCTGCAGGCCGCCCTCACCTTTTTTTCTCATTTTGTCCTTTTAGTGCCAATAGTCCCAGGTCTCAGGGCAATTCCAATTTAATGGTTGTGTTGCCCCCTTCTACTTATAGTTAAAGGTATGTCCGGGTGGAGGGGGGGGGGGGGGTATATTATTAGTTACATGTAGGAATTGCTTTCATTTCAACAAAATTATCACAATAATAAAGAGCAAAAACTTACCTGCAATCTCATTTTGGCGAGATCGCGCGTTAAATTTTGCTATTTATTTTTGGCGATAATTCTGTGAAAAGATAAACGACATGTCGTATAATCAAATAGCTTGTTCACGTATTTTACAAATGACAAGCCCCACATAACCTAAACCAGGGCCGATACTGGTGGGAGCGCTCAGAGCCTTGAATTGTAAAAACAAATCGGGAAGGGGAGAACCCCCAGCACCCCACTACACCACCACCCCCGTCGGGGCTAGGCAATTCGGAAATGGCCTTCGCCTTCGCACCAGGATGCTATCCGACATGCAGAGGTGGGTGAGGTGGCAGGGGAGGGGCGCCCCACACTCTCCATGTCGGAGTTTTATTTACTGCTGGCTTCGGGCCTGACCTAAGCGGAGGTTCAGTAGTTATTTCCAGGCCTACCATGATCGACATTAACTCTCGCCGACCCTGTCGGATATTTTTCAGTTCCTTGTTTTGGGCATACATGTAAGTAAAGGGTTAAAAATAAAACACGTACCTTTCCAACAGCAACCTCGTGCACTCTTCTCCACTGAATGAGGTAAGATTCTCCTATCTTTATTGGGTCTGTCAGTTCTTTAAAAAAAAACGAGCTTCTCACTTGTATTGCATTGTCTTCAATATACCTCACCAAATGGTGACTCGGCGTTGAAGACATTTTCCGTCGGTTCATTTTGATTCAGAAAAGTCGAGTGATAAATTCAAGTCCAGTAATCACCTTTTTAAAAGGGAAATTTGTTCTGTTTATACTGTCTTGACCAATGACTGCATGTACAAATGTAGGTGTGTCCTAGTGCCTTTAATGTTAAGAACAACATCTTGTTATTTTTATTTTTACAAAAAACTGTTTTTAGACCCATTGTTTTAGATACAAACAGAAAAGGTTCTCAGTGCTTGGTATCAAAGGTTCGTACCGCAGTAAATTTTAATTACAATAACAACCAAACTTAAAATGACAAATCTGAATGGTATTCTTAGAAGAAATATGGGATGCCAGCTTTTATGTGGCTTGGCCGCTTGGGGTCGACAACAATCAAATAGAAAGGGAAATGATACAATGTACATGTATGAATACAAAGTCGAGACAATTTTTAAAACAATGTTTTTTCTGCAAAAATGCAACACCATTACTTTTCCAGAAAACACTTTTCAGAAGCCCTTCAACTTTCAGTTTCGGTTTGAAAATTAACTTGGTATTGATATTGAAACCTAAAAATTCACAAATGGAATTAAAACGCCAGATTTCACGTCCCATTCCAGTCATCCGTTATACGCCTATCTTAAAAGCAAAAACGTACCATTTTAAAAATCTTCCCCATTAATTTGTAACCGTGCTTCGATAAAAGTGAACGCAATAAAATGAATTGTTCCGATATTGCGGAAATGATCAGTCTGTTTGCAAACCGTTTATATGTCGTTCGGTACGTGTACATATAAATGGACTATCGTTTGTCTTCCGTTCAGCTAAACGAAAAAACGTTTAGCTTTCGTTTAGCTAAACGAAAAATCGTTTACCTTTCGTTTAGCCATCGTTTAAATCATCGAAATACGGATCGTTTATAAACGTTTGGTAAGCGGAAAATAAACCCGTTTTTCGTTTAAATGCTATTTGTGAACGCGTTTACAAACGAAGAATAACGGCGTTTAATGTACAAGTTATTTCCGTTGGTACTGTACTGCTGGTCCGTCTGCTTCGTCGTCAGTTTCAGCCGGCCTCGGCTTTTCGCTGCAGGGGACTGCAGGAATGTCCGGTACTGTAGACATGGGATATCGGCCTCAGCCTTCCCTGCCTTCAACTCGGCGAAGTCGGAAGGGGCTGCCGGCCGAACCCATCTCTGTGGTCTCCTCGCCGTCGAGCACCACAGTTGTTGTCTTTGGATTCGGATGTTCTTAGTGGAAACGCTATGAACTCCGTGGCGTTTCCGTCTACTCATTCTGGCCTCACGACCAGTTTTGGGGGACCAACGCCTTTTGTGCAGCCTGGACCTCCTGCCCCGCAGAGGTCCGCGGTGACTCTCATGAGTTCTCGTCATATTGATCCTCGGGGTGCCTCGTACCCCTATACACGTCTGCCTTCAGATGTTTCGGCTGTCGCCCGTCGTCCCGCGTCGGGTGTTTTGGAGGATCGTGACCCTTCGCTGGTTAAGAGGGTCAGAGGTGAAGCCACTTTGCCGGTTCGCTCCCCTGTCGAACCGGTCGGTACGGGCAGTGAGCTTAGGGAGGCCCTCTCCTTACTCACTCAGGTTCTTTCTAAGAGCCTTCCTGTTGCTTCCAGCGAGGCTATGAGTGGTTTCCAGGCGCCTCCTATGGCGCCGCCTCTCGGGATTGGAAACAGGCCGGTTTCTGATTCCCCTGGTGTCCCGACACCATGGGAGGCGTCGGCTGGTTTGCCCACGATGGGCTATGCGCCTTCCGACTCTGGGGAGGAGTCCGACATGCTTGAGGTCGAGGGCCAGCAGTCTTCGGACTTGGGGGCAGCTCTTGACTTTGTGTTTGGGTTTCTGCCTGATCTCAAACCTGCTAACCAGCCGACAGTGTCAGCCTGGCCGCGATCATCGGTCGCGCGCCAACAGGCTATGGAGCAACCTTCTTCTGGGCGCCTTCGACCGTTACAGTCGGTACAGGTGGTTGAAGCTTTTTCAGCATTGGATTCCAAGCTGAATTCCAAGGCTTTGAAGACTTCGTTCTTCACCAGGGTTGACACCTTTTTGCCTCCTGTGCGTTATCGTTCCTACGATTCCGCCAATCCGTCGGTCTGCCAGACTTTGAGGGTTCTGAATCAGGACTCCACTTCCCTCGGGCTTTCCAAACCCAAGTCTGCCGTCATTCCAATGACGACTCTGGAGTCCACGTTGGGCTTATCTAGAGAGATGCTTGGCATGCTTTCTCTCTCAGATCACGTCGTCTCAGCTTTGGCTGCTTATCTGCCTCCAGATAAGTTTGACGAGGTACAGGCTCCTTTGCGTGTGCTGTCCAAGGCGCTTATGCACCTTACTCACACGCATGCCTGTAACACGGCTAATCTGGAATTAGTTCGAAGGGACGCTGTGCTGGACACAGGACGATCCCTTCCCGAGGTGCAGCGTGCTGCTCTTCAATCTGCTTCTTTGGCAGGTCCGCAACTTTTCCATGGTTCCGTGTCGACGGTCCCGGATGACGTCGTACGTCATTCCAAAGATCAGCTGCTGTTTCGTCAGCTTGATCAGCCTTCTAGGGGAGGCAAGGGCCGTTCCAAGCCTAACAAGTACCCTTCTGCTTCCTCTGTGAAGCAAAAGGCTGGTCCTTCTGCCGCCGCCTCTACTTCTTACTCAAGGGGTAAGGGTAAGGGTCGGCAGAATCGAGGGAAGTCTCAGGATTCTTCATTTAGTAGAGGAGGTGGTTTCTCCTCTCGCGGGCCTCGTCGGGGCTCGAAATGAAGGTCCTCACCTCGACTCGTCCCAGGTTGGAGGAAGGATAGCAGAGTTCGCAGACCATTGGGCCACCATCACATCCGATCCGTGGGTGTTAGATGTTGTTCGGTCCGGGCTGCGAATATCCTTCCGACGGCACCCCACCCTGTCAAGGGTGCCTCTTCCAACCACAGTTCCTTCAGACGTTTTACGTCGGGAACTTTTGTCCACGGAGATTGCCAATCTCCTGGCAAAGGGGGCGGTCGAGGTCGTCAAGAACATTCGGTCAGTGGGTTTCTATTCCCGCCTGTTCTTGGTGCCGAAGAAGGACGGCCGACTCCTTCCGGTTATCGATCTGAGTATCCTGAACCAATCTATCATTGCTCCCAAGTTCAGCATGGAGACTTTCAGGTCGGTCCGCCAATCAATTCACCAGGGAGATTTCGCAGCCAGCATCGACCTACGAGACGCTTACTTCCACGTTCCGATGCATCGGGCGTCACGGAAGTATCTCAGGTTCGCTTTTCTGGGGAGAGTTTACCAGTTTAAGGCCATGCCTTTCGGCCTCAACCTGGCTCCTTGGGCGTTCACCAGACTGATGTCGCATGTTATAGCGTTCCATCGCACACAGTCCCGGGTGACTACTTCGGCATATCTGGCCGATATCCTCCAGAGGCATTCCAATGCTGCCTTACTGGAGTCGGATGTCGCCACTCTGTTGAGCTTGCTCACGTCGCTAGGATTCAGAGTCAACGAGGAGAAGTCGGACCTGGTCCATTCTCAGTCGTTTTGTCATCTGGGGATGTCTTTCCAAACCAAATTCAATTTGGTAGCGGTTCCCCAGGCCAAGGCTGTGATTCTCTCAGCTTTTGCTCTGACTCTGTCCCAGTCCATGTCCGCGACCGTTCGGAGTTTTCTCCGGCTGATCGGTCTCTGCGGTTCGGTGACGGATCTCATTACTCTAGGTCAGCTGCGTGTCAGACCTCTCCAACGCTTTTTGCTCAGTCGTTGGAGGCCAAATGAAGATTCTCTGGATCAGGTGCTTCCGTTTCCGGACTCTCTGTATCCTCACCTTCTTCCCTGGACAGATGTTCAGTGGATTACGCAGGGTGTTCCACTGGACTTACCCACGTCCGATCGCGTTCTGACGGCAGATGCCAGCGCTCTCGGATGGGTGAGACGTTGGATCCTCTCGGTCTTTCCCTACACGGGATGTGGGACCAGGATCAAGCAGCTCTACACATCAACTAGAAGGAGCTTCTTGCTCTTCTTCTGAGTTTCAGGCAGTGGGTCCCTCACCTGTCGAATCGCCAGGTCCTTCTGCTATCCGACAATTCGACAGTGGTTGCTTACAATCGGAACCAGGGCGGCACGCACTCGGTTCCGATGTACGAATTAGCTCGGGATCTTCTACTGCTCGCTCAGGATGTTCACGCCGGAGTGGTTGTTCGTCACATTCCCGGTCGTCTGAACGTCCTAGCCGACTCCCTGTCCCGACAGGGCAGGGTTATTTTCACCGAGTGGATGCTTCACAGGGCAGTGTTCCAGTCGCTTTGCGATCTCTGGGGACGTCCCCACATCGACCTCTTTTCGACTCGTTGGAACCATCAGGTGGACACTTTCGTCTCCCCGTGTCCAGATCCTCTGGCTTTTGCCGTGGACGCTCTGTCACTCGATTGGAACGGTCTAGTCGGCTACGCCTTCCCGCCGGTTCCGATTCTTCCTCAGGTTCTCGCCAAAATTCGAACCTGCAGTTGTCGAATCATTCTGATCGCTCCCCTGTCGCCTCAGCGGATGTGGATCAATCAGCTCCGCTCGCTGATGGCGGCGGTTCCGGCACGTCTCCCGCTACGTCGCGACCTTCTTTGTCAAGGTCGCCCGAGGAGGTTTCACGTCGACCCGACTTCGTTGTGCCTTCACGCATATCTTTTGTCAGGTCCTGTCTCCTCCGTAGAGGTTTCTCGAGACGAGCAGTGGGGTGCATTTCTTCTTCAAGGAGGCACTCCACTGGTTTAGCTTATGCATCTAAATGGAAGGTCTTCTGTCGATGGTGTGCTGATCACTCTGTTGATTATGCCAATCCTTCGATTTCACAGATTGCGGAGTTTCTGGTATATCTGTTTGATTCTCGGGGTCTCCAGCCTGTTACCATCAAGGGTTACAGGTCTATGCTTTCAGAGACTTTTTCTTATGTGGGGAAGCGTCGTATCGGCACTAATCCTTACCTCTCCAAGCTTGTTCGGCACTTTTCTTTGAAAAGGCCTCGGACTTTGCAGCTTACTCCACGATGGAATCTTTCGTGGGTGCTGCTTTGCTTGGGAGGGGGGGGGGGGGGGGGCGCCGTTCGAACCTTTATCCCAGGTTGATATGCATTTTCTAACATATAAGACGGCTTTTCTGATGGCATTTGCTTCGGCCAGACGGGTTAGTGAGCTTCACACCCTCTCGGTTGACCTGGCCTTTTTTAGGAGCTCTCCCAACAATGTTACTTTTACCACTGATTGCTCCTTTTTGGCCAAGAATCAGTTACCAGATACTACTCCTCCTCCTATCTGTCTCAGGGCTCTTCCTTCTGTTGAGGGTAATCGCCCTTTACTCTGTCCGGTCCGTGCTATTCGCATTTATCTTGATCGGACACGCTTCATACGGAAAGGCAGGAAACGGTTTTTTCTGTCTCTCATTCCGGGTCGACAGAAGATCTCTCCTCAATCCATTTCTCGATGGATTTGTCTTGCTATTCGTACGGCTTATGGTCGTTTAGCAGCTGGCGATTGTATTACCAATCGTATTTATGCCCACGAGGTGCGGGCACTGTCCACCTCTTGGGCTTATTCTAACTCCGTCAAGTTGTCGGATGTTATGCAGGCAGCCTACTGGAAAAATGCTTCTACTTTCTCCACCTTTTATTTGCGCCAGTTGCAGGAGCAGTCGGAGGACCTTTTTGCTCTGGGTCCTCTTTCTTCTGCTCAGGCTGTTGTCTGCCATAGCCATTAGGCTTCTCGAAGGTCAGTTTCAGCCCTGTGCTGTTACTGCCTTTTTTCTGTCTGTGTGTCACACAGGCCCATATGTCTCTTTTCATTGTCCTTTACCAATGATTGTGACATTATGGTTGATTAGCCTCGGGACCTCTTCCTTCTGCTTCACGGTTCCAGTGCACTGGGGTTATGTGTGGGTTGGTTATGCGATTCCCTCCAGCCTTTTGTCTATTCAGCCTGAAGCAAATCAATTGTGAGTAGGTTGATAAGAAATATAAATTTTATAGTAAATTTCCTTTCTTATTATACCTACCACAATTGTTTACATGGAGGCCCTCCCGTCTTCTTTACGGGTAAAGAATCTTTCCTCCCCGCTGATCACATAACTCTAACGTTGACGGATTCAAAAAGAATGAGTCTTCAGAGACGGTACATGCGCACTGGCAACGAAAGTCGTGGAGTTGTACATGGGAGAGAGCGTCCCGTACTGGGTCTGCGCCGGGTGTTGGCTTATTTTTTATTGGTGTTTTTGCACCACTTTTCTTTCCCAACTTGCTTGGGAAAGACAAAAATAGAGAGTATTTTGTCCGAGTTACGGACTTCCACTGTAGTGCAAGCCTGAAGTAAACAATTGTGGTAGGTATAATAAGAAAGAAAATTTACTATAAAATTTAGATATCTTAGCTTTGTAACATGTATATTGTTAAATAAAAGAATTCATTTATTCAGACACCTAATGTGATCGCGGGGTATGCTCTGAACACAAAGGTGGACAGACCATTTCCATCGGATTACGACCGAGTGAAAATTCTCCCGCTTTTATCTTCCAGAACTCTAAAGAAACTAGCTTTGAAAAACGAAATGAGAGAACAATAAATGTCGGATGCATCACGGTTAGTTTTTCTTGTCTGAATTTTGTAATATCTTCTTAACGAAATATCGCCCCACCGGTTTAAATGTGTCGCGATCACATCGCGATCTGATCAAGAAAAGGGTCACTTTTATGATCACAAAACTGTAATGCTGAAAATTGTCGAAGCCAGAGATGCTTTCCGAAATTAAGAAGCAGGGGTCCGGCCCGCGTCGCGTATCGGCCATCGCTGCGAGTTGAGCTCTCGTTTGGAAGGGGCACCCAACGCGCTGCGATGGCCAATGTGAGATGCGCCATTGATAGATAATTTATTCGACGGTATAAGCGTTTACAGTATACAGTACAGTACACGATGGCAAATATAACAAGTATCCTTCACTGCTGAGATATACCATCGCCATATTGGCTGCCCACCTGTCAACTCCCCACAAAATGGATAATGAGAAATATCCCCGGGAAGTGAAGCAGTGCTTGTTCACCGAGGTAAACAGGCTCTGTTTTACTGGTAAAATAGGACCCAGGCACCAATGCTTGGGAGGTGCAAACCCTCTCTAAAATGAGCAATATGGCTTATTATTACCACAAACTCTATAAGGTATTAGTCGATTAACATAAGTTTGGAGGCCCGTTAAAACTGCATAATTTCAGTGACGTCATTCGAAGGAGCCGGGCCGCGGGCGATAATGGTATAAATAGCCATTAGTGGCCCGCGGCCCGGCTATTTTAGATTTCATGGTCTAATGAATTACTCCCATTCGGATGACGTCCCTGTGTATTTCTGAACTGAAGTCGAACGCACGATCGAAACAGAAATATCGAAACGACTTTAGTGATTATTTCTGTGCTGCAGCAATTCCCTCGTGCGGTTAGCTGTAACAGGGAGTGGTAATAATATTAATAACATGATTGTTGTCAGGCATCATGATTCATTAGCGGTCCTGCAGCAATAATGAATAGCCCTTGGGCTTATTAACGGCCTTCGACTTTGTCGCGAGCCTTTAATAAACCCTCGGGCTGTTCATTGCTGCAGAGCCGCTAATGAACCATAATGCTCTCCAAAATCATGTTATTGTTATATTAACGCTCATCCCTGGTCTTGAGTTGATACTCATGTTGTGATCATGATTAGCAATTGTGCAAAAATATGTGACCTTAAACAATAAATAAATGAATAAATATTCCTCCGATTCGATTTTTGTGAAATAATTTTCTTGAATCTGTTGGTAGATTCGATTCTAGAATCGATTCGAAGTCAAATTTCCCGATTCGCAAACACTGAAAATGATACCATACGAGAGAATGTGTTTCTTGACGAAACCATTTTTATGTAGTAAGCAACTTATTGCTATCCCCCGTTCTAGAGCTGAAACGGTTAACCGATTAATTGATCGATCCAAAAAGCGGGGACGCGGTGGCATTGCGATAACTGGTTCTCATCAGATCACCGAAGTTAAGCAACGTCGATCCTGGTTAATCACTGGATGGGTGACCGTCTGGCCGATCAATTCGGACTCCCGCGTTGTGTCCTTGGGCAGGGCACTTAACCCCGATTGTCCACATGGGGGCACGATGACGCCGTGTACTAAGCCGTACTGCACGCCGATGGTACGCATGTCTTCAACCAATCTAACCCTGCAGGTGCTGCAGTGCGGAGTTACGATGTTGGGGAGCTGGCAGCTGCTCGTCGTTGCTCGGTGGTTCTCTCCGGGTACTCCGGCTTCCTCCACCCGTAAAACTGTCACGGTCATGATAAGCCATTGTGCATAAGTATATGACCATAAACACAAATAAATAAATAAATAAATAATCCAAAAAGTAATTGATCGATTAACCAAGCAGACATTGTCACTGGCTCACATCAGTTATATGAGACAGAGTAAAGCATGCAAGTTACTTGCTGACATACTTGTTTACTTGCATGATCATCCTACTTTATCAGTAGCTGGAAATGGTAACTCTTAACCATTTACCCATTGCGGGTAGCAGACGATACTTACAAAATAAATTTATGAATTACCAAAAATTTTCAAATTTTGTCTCAAATACTTAGCTTAGGACTCCTCGTTGGAACGAGCTCAACGAGCTCGTTCCAATGAGAGGTCATAAGCTCTGTATTTGAGACAAAAATTGAAAACATAATAAATTTGGAGATTTTTGTATATAGGCCTAGTCGGTTTTGTTTGTTACGTTGGGTAAAGGGTTCATGCTGTAAATCATCAACGGTATGGCAATTCAGATATCTATTTGAACAAGTGATTAATCGGTTAACCAAGGTTAATCCACGTGATTAATCGATCAAAAAAAAACAAAAACCCTTATCCGTTTCAGCTCTACCCCATTCTTTTGTAATGTTAAAATGTTCCAAACAGTGTTTCAAGTAATGAGATCAGATCTGCTTTATCTAGGATTTTGGTAGCGCCACAATTTTCGAAACTATCACTACAATATGCTGAAATGTTGGAAATATAATTAGACGGCATTATATTTTCTGTTCCCCGGTGGGAACTGTGGGGAGTGGAGCAGTATATACTTACTGCTAAAATAGGACCTCAGTAACCAATGCTTGGCCGAAGTCATCTAAAACCCTTTAAAGTGGCCAGCATACACACTAAAAACTAAAGAGTTAAAACTGACACTTCAAGGTGTTAACCCTTTACCCAACGCAGACGATATCAAAATTTATTATTTTAAATATCATTTTTTTAATTTTTTCAAACAATTTCAACAAAACCATATCATGTGACCCCTCGTTGGAACGAGCTCGACGAGCTCGTTCCAACGAGGGGTCACATGATATGGTTTTGTTGAAATGTTTTGAAAAAATAATATTTTTTCAACTGCTGAATTTGCATATTACGCGGGCGGATGCGGGCGATTCGTTGGGTAAAGGGTTAAACCCATTCTAACTCTTAGGGTTTGATTTTAACCATTAGACATTACAATCGTAATCAATCGTGAATGGATGGCACTTCCATAATTTGATTTGCGCTTGGTGGGTACATAATTAAAAGGACACAACGCAGATGACGCGGATCAGGCTCGAGAGTTCGAGCCTGATCCGCGTCATCTGCGTTGTTTCCTTTTAAGTGTCGCGACATTACTCTTGTCAAGTGGTATTATTGTAACACCTGTCAAGTTCTGGGAAATCTACACTTGAACAAAGTGCTAGTTCAGCACTTAGTAAGTGTTAAATACAGCACTTCAAGTGTAGTTTTTAACAGTTTAGTTTTTAGCGTGTATACAGGTATAAACTATTAGGTAAATTGTATGTGGGTCTTCACACTCGATTGACAGCCCGTCGTTAAAATGTCAGTGGCGTAGCTACGGGTGGCATGGGCTCCTTAACCCCCTAAAATTTTTGCTCCTCCACAACCCCCCCCCCACTACCCCTCCCCCCGAAATGGCCCCATGAAACTCTTACATAAGAGCCATAAAACGGTCTTCAATATAGGGCTCCAACATACGCTATAAATGCCCCATATTCGCTCTTGGAACGCTGAATGTTGCAACATTGATTCGGGGTGGGGGGTTAGTCCTAACTAGGGCCCTCCGATCGCTACCCACTCACTTCCCTTCAGGTAACGACGTGGGTGGGGGTAAGACTTAGAGAATCTCAACCCCACACACCCCACAACCCCACAACGGCCTCCCAAGTATCATGTTTGCTCCCAAACTAGCTAGGGCACCCACTATTATAGAATCCTGGCTACGCGTCTGTCCAATGTTCAATTTGGAAGAGTTGATTACCACAAACTTGCGACGAGTGGAGCTTTGCGCCCGAAGTATCAAATGGACTGAGGTTTGTCAAACAAGATATGAAGGAATACATTCTAAATCTGTCTCAGCAATGAACGAAAATTACCAATTTTTGTTTTATAGGATCCCATGTTAATTGAATAATTTTTGCTGATAAATTACCTCTTCAGTTAACAGGATTCGACTATATAATATAACAAATGATAAACAATGCTGCTCATAGGTCGGAAAATGACATCCTCTGCACGTTAACCCCGAAACGTTTAGTATTAAACCAGTTTACGATCCTTTCACTGTTGGGTTAAGAAGCTGAATGTTTTGAAAAATCGGTGTCTTAAGATCTTTCAACACTGGCGCACTGGAAGGTATTCTTTCAATCAATACTGTCAACGGCGAAATGGGCAAAACCATCCTGGAGCCAATACTATAAAACTTTTATATTGTATTTTCTAGAATTGTATTTTCTAACTATTGATATAACTGACTGAAATGAATCATTAGCATTTTAAGATATGGCAATTTGCCAACTGGCAAATTGCCATATCTTTGAAAATGCTAATTGTTCATTCAACCCATTTAAAGTCGTAACTAGAAAATACAATTGTAAAAGATTTATAGTATTGGCCCCTGGTTTGTTGGAAGGTTCAGTAATAATCTGTCGAGCTGATGACTTAAATTATTATCGATCCTCGCTTCAGATTTTTTGCTCTTTATATCGTCTGCTCTGCTCAAAATGCATTTTGAAGGATTTAGAGTGACAGCACGCTGGAAAAAAATGACTCCTATACCTACCCCCCCCCCCTCCCCCTCCTCGTGGCCATTTAAGCAACATTCTTCTTTCTTTGGTCCAAAATGCATTTTGAAGTGTTTAGAGTGACTACCTGCAGAAAAAATTTTGGCCTCCCCCCTTGGGATGCCAATTACGCATTTTTGTGGTTAGAGTTTTTTAGTGAAAGTTACAGTTTTTTTTCCATTTAATTAATATTAATTACTATTAATTGTATCATTCTCATTCTGTTTTATGATATTTTGGGACATATTTAACCCTTTTTATGCCCCCCAACTAAAGTCGGGTGGCATATCGTGATTGAAGTGTGCGTGTGTCCGTGTGTGTCCAAGCCAATAACTCGAAAACTGTTAGGGCCACAGTCATCAAACTTCACACAATTATAAAGGACTATGGGAGGATGTGTCACACACCAAAGCCGGGTTCGTATCTTCAAGGTCAAGGTCACACTTCAAGGTCACACTAAAAATTGGTCAATATTCGTGTCTCAGCCATAACTCAGAAACGAATGATAGAACAATTGTTAAAATTTTTACAAATGTTAAGGACAGTCAGAAGGTGTGTCGCGTATAATAGTTTCCGCCGCATCTGCAAGGTAAAGGTCACAAGGGGGTGGGGTGGGGTGGGGCATGTGTTACCTTAGTAACATTCTTCTTGTTTGCAGTCAATTTAACTTGGAACTTTTTTAGTCAAGGTTAAAGTTTTTTTTCTTTTAAATTAATATTAATTACTATTGATTGTATCATTCTTATTATGTTTTTCATCATATTTTGGGAAATATTTAACCCTTTTTTTGTATGGCAATTTAACTTAGAACATCCAAGTTCAAGTTTGCGGTTAAAGTGTTTTTTTGTTTACAAAGTTACACCTTTATTTCTTCAAACACTTTACTGCAATGTCATTGTTTCTCATTTGGGACAATGTTTACTATCTACTGAACCTTTCTACAGTGATTTTAATGAATATTGACAGGGTTTTAACCCTTTTTAAACAGGTTTTCAGAATTAGTTGCTTTGTATTAGAAATTAGGCTTTTACCACATACTTTGTTAACTTCTTGCATGGTCAGTACAACTTAATGATTGCATTTACATCAGTGATTTCTTTTATCGGTTTTAGGAAATATTTAACCCTTTTTGCAGTCAATTTTACTTAGTATTCCCAGTTTAAAGTTTTGGATTAAAGTTTTGTTTTTCAAGATTGTACCTTTTATTCTTCAAACACCGTGTTACAACGTCATTGTTCTTCATTTGTGGCAAGGTCTACTGATGCTGCATACAGTGGTTTCAATTAATATTTGCTTTAATTTAACCCTTTTCACGACAGTTTTCGAATTTAGTTTCTTTAAATTTGAAATTGGGCTTCTAACACATACTATGTCACTTTTTGTTCTTGCATGATCAATACAACTTTTAATAACTGCATTTACAGACATGATTTCTTTTACTTGTATGCAGCTTTTTTTCTCATTACCTGAGCTTCACAGTTTCAAATATAAAGAAATGCCTTCTGCAACATACTTCTGTTGTTTTACAAAAGTAATACAGATTGGAAGGAAATGGGAGTGAGGGACTTTGATGCTGTCTCCAAAACTTCGGGGGAGATGGGTGGAATCAATCCACTCCTCCCTCCTTCCCATGTTATTCAGAAGATAAATCCAGTTCTAATTATATGATTCTCTTCAAATTTGATACGATCATTTGTAAAAAGGGTCATATAATGTAAATTGTCCGTCCGTCCATCTGTCCATCCGTAAACAATTGGTTTCCGACTAATAACTCCAGTTTGGATTATTTGATTTCAACCAAACTTGATAGATATGTGTATTTTCCAGCTAGTACTACAGGCCAAGTTTGAATATGGGTTGTTCCCCTCCCCTCCCCAACCCCTCCCCCACCCCCACCCGCAGTAATTTAGGCAATTTTTCCAAAAGTGCATTTTGAAGGATTGGGAGTTATTAAATGCAAGTAAACAAAATATTGACTACTATAACACACCACCAGATAAATGAAAAAATAAAATTTGTATAGTAATTATTGTATATCACAAGTGCAGATATGGCAGATTCGTTAGGTAAACCATTAACAAGAAATGGCTCAGACTATTTTGTGTCGACGCATTGCCATTGCTGGGACAGTCGGGCTGCATGCGTGACATCACTCTAGTTTGGTGTTAAAATTGTGAAGAATTGTTTATAAATACGGATGGAAAACAAAAAAGTCGCAAATTATTAGACTGTCGACATCGAAAATTGCGTATCACCTAATCTCAAGCTAATATTCCATTGCTTATATTGCACCATAAAGTGCTGTATTAGTATTGGACAATTTAGCTTGAAAACAGACATGTTATTTTTGATGGCGTTACACATATAAAAAATATTATTTTTCATTTTTGGGGGTTTTCAAAAGTGAGAAACATTAATAAATTCGGATGGACGGTAAGAAGTGACAAATTTTTTTTAGATTTTTGACACCATCGAAAATAACCTATCGCCTATTTTCAAGCTAACTTTCCATTACTTATATAGTAGCTTATGGTTGTTTGATATTCACTGATGTGTTCTATTTTTTATGCATATTTTCTGTGTGGAATTAATTGACAGTATTGTACCTTGAAATATTTCATTTGATTGAAGACAATATTGGCGAAAAATGCATAAATTGGTCAGAGGATGTAGACTATCATTGTCTTCCATTCTTTGGAATACTGTAAATTGAATATACACTTTGCTGACGAAAATTGTTAACAATTAACAGTATTACACAGTTAACCCTTTACCCACGTAACGGCCAAAACCGACCAGCGCTATTCTCCAAAATCGCCAATTTTAATTATTTTTGTCTCAAAAACATAGGTTATGACCCCTCTTTGGAACGATCTCGTCGTGCTCGATCCAATGAGGGTTCATAACCTATGTTTTTGAGACAAAAAATGAAAAAAATAAATTATTCAAGATTTTTTTTTTTACAAGTGTCGTCTGCTTTTCGTGTTAGGTAAAGGGTTAACAGAACATGGGTTATTTCCCTGAATTTGGGTGATAAACCAAGCTTTTATACCATATCTTGTTTAAGAGCTTATACACCTCTATCAAACAAAATACTTATATTCGATGTAGAGATAGGTTCACCCCCACCCCACCCCCACCCATAGAATTTAGTGGCTGTCTGAATAATTCTTTGATAAATTATAAGATTTTGTATTCAAATAAGAGTTGGGGAGCGCGGTGGCTCAGTGGTGATCTATTGGACTTCTATGCTAGAGACCCGAGTTCGATCCCCGTCCGGGACGACCCGCGTTGTGTCCTTGGGCAAGACACTTTATCCCGGTTGCCAACATGGGGGCACGATGACTCCGTGTACTGAGGCGTACTGCACGCCGATGGCGCACGTGTCTGCAACCACTGTAACCCTGCTTGAGCGGAACTTGAACAGAGTTAGAATGTTGAGAAGCTGACAGTTGCTCGTCGGTACTCGGTAGTTCTCTCTGGGTGCTCCGGCTTCCTCCACCCGTAAAACTGTCACGGTCACGATTAGCCATTGTGCATAAGTATGTGACCTTAAACACAAATAAATAAATAAATAAATGAAATAAGAATTTAGTCTAACTTATATGCATTTGTTAACAGGTCAAATGTGTATTAAAGGAATGGTAAATTGTATGGTGTTTGTAAATTATATTCAATTAACAGGGTTATTCATTTGAGATATCCAAATTAGTGTGCTTCACTGTTTGTGTATATACAGAAACTTGCAAATCTGATATGCAATTAATCAATAAAAAATAAACATTATTTTTTGTGTACAATTACAGATGTTTTGGGAGAAAGGACTATGTGGAAAGATTGCATGGGTCTGTCGAAATATTTTCGGCTCGGCCCACCATCGACAAGAAGCTGTCTCCGCCACTGTCGAATCGGTTCACAGGACCGACTGTGTCAGCGAAGTGACATTGTGTCCGCAAGCGAGCGGTATGCTGGCCTGGGACGCATCTTTAATGGAGGGGGGGGGGTGGGGTTTAGTTAGATTTCTGTCTGGGGTAGGGGTCCCAGCATGACATGCCTTAGGCATGTCCCGAGTGTGCGCAGACCGGAATTGGGGGGGGGGGGGGGGGGGTTAAGTTGGGGCAGCTCCTCCTCGATGGTAGGGGATCCCGGAGAACTCCAGCTGGAATTTTTTTTTGTTTTTGAACTCCTAAGATGGTTTCTGAGGCATCCCTCTGGCTTAAATCTAGGCAATTTATCCTCAAGAAAAATGTATTTCATTAGGTTGGTCCATGAGTTTTACCTTACACTGACTGACAGCTAACGGAACTGATGAAATCGAAAAAAACGGACCGGTCAGATTCGAATGGGAAGTTCGGAAAATTTTGTCGGCGATTCGAAAAAGTCGTGTAATTTGAACGAAAATTAGAAATATTGCTTTGGCTCTGCTGGTAACCGCAACCGATCTCCAATCGCAGTCGTAAAAACTGATCACGGATTGAAAATTAAAATCGACTGATCGGAAAAGTCAGAAAAGTAGAAAACATGAAGGAAATTGATTTCTTTGAATTTCGAACTCCTGGAATTTATATTTATACCTTCGAATTTTCAACTATTAAAAATTTATAGTTATTGGGAGGAGCGGGGGACGGGAGGGGGGGGGGGGGATCGCTTCTTTTTGTGGCTGTAGTCTGGCTTGCGGAAATATTCAGCTACTGAAAACACTGTTTTGAATCCTTCAGTGTACAGTTGGTCTGCCCTAGCCAGATTTTGATAACTTTTAGTCCCTTCACCCAAAACCCCTTTTTGTAGAATACAAAAGCTGTCCTTTTATACGTCTTTGCAATCGAATTTCTGTATATATCAGAAAATACCCCCCCCCCCCCCCCCACACACACACAAGTAGTCGCCAGCTACTGTCCGATGCCTAATCCCGTCCGTAAGTTAACTTGACATACAGCACGCTTGTTTAGGAATTTAATTTACATTGTTTTTGTCGTAATCTGCAGTTCGTTCGCGTATTTTACAATTTGAGTACCATCCGCGTAACGTAATCGCATGTTCGTGAGTTATTTCCAGTCATGGGCAAACATATCTATGATTCACCACAGACGTACCTTTGATTTACCACAAACTTATCTATGATTCACCACAAACTTATCTATGATTTACCACAAACTTATCTATGATTTACCACAAACTTATCTATGATTTACCACAAACTTATCTATGATTTACCACAAACTTATCTATGATTCACCACAAACTTATCTATGATTCACCACACCACACACGTATCTATGATTCACCACAGACGTATCTGTGATTCACCACAAACGTATCTATGATTCACCACAGACGTACCTTTGATTCACCACAAACTTATCTATGATTCACCACAAACTTATCTATGATTTACCACAAACGTATCTATGATTCACCACACCACAAACGTATCTATGATTCACCACAAACGTATCTATGATTCACTACAAACGTATCTATGATTCACCACAAACGTATCTATGATTCACCACAAACGTATCTATGATTGACCCTTTTCGAATCTATGATTCACCACAAAGTATGATTAACTACAAATATATCTGATTCATCACAGTAGTAGAAAAGATGAAGGGAATGTAAAACATTTCTCACGTTCACTTTGAGAAAATCGGAAATCTCGTTATCCGTAGATTTCAGCATGCAAGTAAATATGGGAAAATTGTACTAGTCATTTCCCACCATTCTATACTTGGTGTGGAAGAGACCTGATGATAAAGATTGAATTGAAGATGCTTGGTAAGTTTTTAACATGTCGGCGATTCGAAAATTTTCGAATCTGCACGAATCTGATCAAGCTGTATCAGAAGTTATAATTCCAACTTCTTCCAGTTCAGTTGGGAAGACCAATTTATGATGACAGAAGCCGGAATTCTAACTTCTGCTTGTAGATTCCGATTCTTCTGGTAGAAATTGAATTTCAGATTTTTGATAAAAAATCCAAATTGTAGGGTACATAAAACTATTTCTATAATTTCATAATTTAACAGTCCATGAAAGAATAACTAATTTTTGTTTCTAAAGGATAAAAATGCAAAATAAACCTAAATTAGTGACTGATTAACTTCAGTGATAACAAAACATTTTACCGAACAAATTGACATACATACGTCTTTTACTCAAAATATCGCCATAAAGTTTAACATTTTTTTTCAAATACTCGCCACTTGGAGTGGTCATAGCTTTTCACCATTCGACCGGATAAAATAACTGTTTTTGTATTTAAAAAAGTGTTGATAAAATGGATAAGACAAATCATGAAAATGATTTTTTGAGTTTAAAAAATTCCCACAATCCTGCAAGTTTTCAACTTTTGATTGAATTAATACGCCCCTGCGCAGTACCAGCGTATGGCACGAATTAGATACCACGAATTAATCGACAAGTTTCATACGTAACGAGACTAACGACTCTGCTGTGTGTTCGTTTGGTTTGTACCCAGGCACACTCTATGGTTGATCAGGAACCCCACTGTTCTTTCGGAGATGAAAATTAAATGGCCAACAGGCTACTTTGCATGTAACGTATGTCCAACCTGATAACCCGGGGAAGTGAAGCAGTGCTTATCTCCTGTGGCAAACAATCTGTTCTACACACTTAAAACTGAAGTGTTAAAACTGACACTTTCAAGGTGTTAAACCCATTCTAACTCTTAGGGTTTGATTTTAACACTCAAAGTGCAATGCTTTAAGCACTTAGACATTACAATCGTCAGACATCTGAAACTTGAATGGATGGCACTTCCCATGTGTCTTGCATTGATGGTTCTTCCAGAATCGTCCATAATTTGATTTGCGCTTGGTGGGTACATAATTAAAAGCACACAACGCAGATGACGCGGATCAGGCTCGAGATTTCGAGCCCGATCCGCGTCATCTGCGTTGTTTCCCTTTAAGTGTCGCGACATTACACTTGTCAAGTGGTATTATTGTAACACCTGTCAGATTCTGGGATATCTACACTTAAACAAAGTGCTAGTTCAGCACTTAGTAAGTGCTAAATATAGCACCTCAAGTGTAGTTTTTAACACTTTAGTTTTTAGCGTGTACTGGTAAAATAGGCTGTCACCATTGGGTAGGGTGAAAGTCCTCTAAATGGGCAACATGGGTATAAACGATCGACTAAACTTTATTTATTTCCACGTTATGGTCACGATTAGCCATTGTGTAGAAATGGTACCTTAACCCTTTGTACGCTGAGGGTATATTCTATGTCAGTTCAAAGTCAACAGCTAGTAGAGTCTATATTTGTTACTTGGGGAAGACGGATCATAAACGTGAACTGTGCAGTGTTCCAAAGTAAATTGCTGACAAATAAAGACAAATAAAACGGCAAAGTTGAAAGCCGTTGGTAAGGGCAACATCTTTAACGGAATTGGAGGAAGTTACCCCAAACAAGCATACCAAGTTTCAAACCAATCCATTCATAAATGCACCCTACAGAGCGCGCCGAAGAAAAATGTTGATGCAAAAACGGCAAAGTTCAAAGATCATTGTTAACAGCAGCTTTTTTTTTATTTTGCGGAAAACCGAAAAAAAGAACAGCAAGGCCCTACCAAACCGACCGAACCGTTTTAATCCTTTACCCAACGTAACGGCCAAAACCGGCCAGCGCTATTCTAAAAAATCACCAATTAATTTTCATTATGTTTTTCATTTTTTTGTCTCAAAAACATAGGTTACGACCCTCGTTGGAACAAGCTCGACGAACTCGTTCCAATGAGGGGTATAACCTATGTTTTGAGACAAAAAATGAAAAAAAAATAGTTATTCAAGAATTCGTTTGGCAAGTGTCGTCTGCGCTTCATGTTAGGTAAAGGGTTAAATACCACAGGTGTTCAAAGGATTAATATTGCAGCGTGCAATTTCGGTCATCAGATTACTGAAGCCTGAGGACATGCATTTTATCTGAACTCTCCATCGGAACCCCGGAAAGTGAAACACTTTTTTTACTGTAGTAAACGTTTTTACTGTAGTAAACAAGCTGTTTTACTTGTAAAATAGGACCCAATCCCCAATGCTTGGGGTGGAAGTCTTCTAAAGTGGGCCTCGTGTGTATAAACGATTGGCTGGACTTGACTTTATATCCATGTTGCTGTCAAGATAAGTCATTGTGCAGAGGCATGTGACCTTAAACACCAATAAATTTTATCTGAACGTTGAGGGGAAGTTGTTTTATGTATGTCAAACATGGAGTCTAAACTTAATTTTTAGGGTTGATCGCTCCACAAAACGAGGAACCGTAAATATTTGTTCACTCCTTGGTGCAAAGTTTGAACTAGTCAACACGGTGGGACAATAGTCAAAGGTCAATTGCAGTTATGTTCGGTAATTGCGTTGTCTCCCGGTCGATCGTTGTGCAATACAATGTCCACCAAATTCCAGTTAAGCAACGAGTACCCATCGAACTCCATGTCTGAGGAAATGCTGGAGGGGTGAGACACCCATTCGCCCCCATCACCCACCCCCTCACTTGGGATTTACAGCTTTGATTCGGGGGTCCGTTTTTCGAGTTGTTCTGGTCGGATTGGTACCGTGCAATGCTCAGCAATTACCTGACTACTTTCTTGCGAAGCCCATGTTTGAGAAAATATTGGAGGGGAGACATCCCTTCATTTATTTGTTTGAATTTAACAATCCCTTCGACACCCAGGGTCACCTCGCGTCGGACACTTTTAAGGGCGGAGGAAGTCGGAGTACCCGGAGAGAACCACCGGGCAACGGTGAGTAACTGCCAGACTCTCCAGCGTATTTACTCTGCACAAGCACGGTTAGCATTATCGACGTGCAGTACACCTTAGTACTTAGCGCCACTGTGTCCTAGACATCCCTTCAACCCCTTGGATTGACGACCATGATTCAGTGGCCCCATCTTTCGAGTAGTTCTGGTCGGATTTTGGAAATTTAGTTATATAAATTTTCTCCCCTTTGAAGCACCGATGCACCCCCTGCCCCTCCCCCTCCAAGTGTATCGTCATTTGTATCCATAATGGTTACAAACATGTTTGTAACGACACCCGTTAATTCCACAGTATGTAAATCCCCGTTCCAGCTGAAATAATTGCATGATATACACAGAACGACTCACGCGTGTGAATGGGTTAATCGATATGGCTCGAGTGCCAGCGCGGAAGAATATAACGAGAGGCCTCTCGTTTTATCCTTCCGCGCTGGCACTCCGGCCATATCAATTAACCCATTTACACGCGTGTGTCGTTCTGTGTTTATTACACGCCTTTTCGTCTATAAAAACATTATTAGAAAGACACTCCGCAATTCATTTGGCAGCTATCAACAAAAAGAACACATTTTATCGCCAACCAAATTTGCGAGGGGAACTCATGTTACTATCCTTTCACCTGAGTTCCAATGTGTTCTATATGTGCCTACTGGTACATAGAACACATTGGATCTCAGGGGACGATTTTTGACTATCACAAGCGATTCAAATTGTAAATAAGGTGCGCGATTTGTAGAAAATTCCAGTGAAGTTTCGCTTCTATTTAAAAATAGACCGTCAACGATTTCAGTTACGCACATATGTGCGGAACAGATTTTTATTTACCACACAGCTTAGTGTTGCTGTAGATGGGAATTACATAGAACAGGCGTGTAATAAAAGAAAATTTTACACTTCTCCTTTAATAGTTCCAAACCGTGGCATTTCTTGGAAAGCACAGGTACATTTCAAAAATAGTCAAGATTTGTGATTATCAGCAGAGTATTTACCCCCACAACTGCTGGAATTGCAAGTAAGATTCTCATGGGAATCCTGGAAAGTTGAGACTCGCTTGATTCTGTACTCAACTTCATGAGGCTTTTATTTCAATAGATAATTCATGAATGTCCGAAATTTTCACCTCCCCATCCGATCCCGACCCCCCCCCCCCAAAAAAAAAAACGCCACCGCCACAGTAAGAGGTAAGTGTCTATATTAGACAAACACGCTGAAATGAATTGTTAATAGTTAAACCCAATGGAGGCTCCAGGAAGTGAAGCAGTGCTTGCTTACTGTAGTAAAGAAGCTTTGTTTCATTGGTAAAATACGGCCCTGTCCCTTATTTTTGGGGTGGGAGTCCTCTAAAATGGGCAACATTGGTATAAACGATTTGCTGGACTTGAAAAATTCATGTTGCGGTCTCGATTAACCATTCTCCAGAAATATGTGCCCTTACTAACAGGCAAATGCGCTGGAAGCGTAGGTGCGGTAGCTGCCCCCACCTTGCCACGAGGCTAGGAGCCGGAAGTATGGGTGTGGTAGCTGCCCCCATCCCTGCCATGAGGCCCGGGGCAACGCGCGCCCCTTTTTGCCAGAAGTGCGCTATTGGGAAAACACCATTACTTTCAAAGAATTGTAACTCAGAAACTCTCAAATATTACGTTCTAACTCATATATTGTGTATCAATGCCAATTGGGGTGGGGAGGGGGAGGGGGTAGATATCGTGTATATTGATGGGGTTCAGTCAATGATCAAACAAAGAGGCTATACAATCGGAGATGTGATTTCTAAAACTATATATCGTTTCTTGGGTGAAACAATGTGCCAAGTGCAATACTGAAGCACCGTGACCTCCCTTTTGATGGCCGTCACACACACAGTCGGTCATAAAAAGGGAGATCTGTAGTGCCCGATTCGGGAAGGTCGAATCTCGGAAGTGATAATTTTATAACAAGCTGCAACACTGCTACTACATGTATATATTAGTCACTAATAAATTTCCAAGAATTCATGGAGCAGGGGCGTAGCTAGGATTTCCTATTTGGGGGACATCATTTTCGGGGGATGCCAGGTCGATATATACCACAGGCATATCCGAAGGCCGTAGGCCTGAAGAGAGGGTGGGCATGGCCCTCCCATTGGTGGGGGTTCGGGTGGTTCCCCCGAACCCCCACAAATAGGAGGGCCTTACCCACACACCTCAGGCCTACATTCGCCCTTTCCTATTGGTGGGGCTAGGGGCTGCCCCAAGGAAATTTCGGAAATTCAGTGCATTGAGAGTGAATCTGGGGCCCTTTGGAGCTTTAATTATCCCATTTTGAGGGGGTGGGCGGCACTACAATTTATTTATTTTTTTTTTTTGGGGGGGGGGGCTGACTAATATTCCATCTACATCAAGGCATGCCTTTCAAACGCGTGCCAAGATGTAGCTGTGTTATATTAGTCACAAGAGACTTGTGCCATCGCAGTCGAGACAAATCAAGTTTAGTACATTACCTCCCTCCGCCCCAAGAAAAAAGAGGTCATCATCGCGACGCCTCTGTGTGGAGGTTACGTTATATTCCTGATTCCGCTCGTGGTTTCAATCTCAAATCTGGCAAAACATGGGACTCCTTTAACCCTTTACCCAGCGTACATGATATTAATTTATTTCTTTAATTACATTTAAATTTTTACATGTTTTTAAATTTTTCCAAAAAAATCAGCAAAACTATATCACGTGACCCCTCATTGCACCGAGCTTGACAAGGTGAAAGGGGGGGGGGGGGGGGGGTTTCACATGATATGGTTTTGTTGAAATTTTTTCGAAAATATTTAATTTTTTTTTGCTGGAGTAGACCCTTGGTGGTTGGGAAGCGACCTTTGCGTCATTTAATAAAATCTTCATTTCGCTGAGTTGCTTTTCCGGGCTGCTGGCAGTGCCGGAAATCATTAATTTGGTATTCGTGGTGGTTTATTCGTTTAGCTCCTGCTACCCCATGGCAGTCGTTCCTTTCGTCCCCAAAACCCACCGCCACAACCTGCGTTGGCAAGTTATTGGTTTTTGGGATAGCGTTCAGCACTGAAGTATTGTGATCATAAAAGTGTTAATTTTTTCGATCAGATCGCGATCCGTTTGCGATACATTTAAAGCGGTGGCGCGATATTTCATAAAATATTGAAAAAATAAAGTGTAAAAAAATACAAACCAAGAAACTAGTGTTTCAAAAGCTAGTTTTTAGTGTTGTGGGGGTTAAAAACACATTAATTCCATCGTATCACGACTCAGTCGCAATCCGGCCGAAACGTTCTGTCCACTCGTGTTCACGTGTTGTATATCACTATATTGCGTCCGCAACACATATATGAAGTCAAGTTTAGCCCATTGTTCATAGTATGGTTATCGTAATGTGTCCTACCTTTTGGGACCTCCAACCCGGTTATCCGGTTATTTGTTACCGCTCCCGAATGTACCGTAAATGTCTGTAATCGACTGTTCCACTGCCGTAGGTTCCTGGTGGAGGGACGGGGAGGGGGGGGGGTAGCTAGGACTATAGTTAGACCCCCACACGCACAAATTTTCCAGTCGTGAATTTTTTCATCTCGATTGAATAGCAGGAGCTAAAGGACAAAAATACCACGAATACCAAATTAATGATATGCGACACTTTGCCAGCAGCCCGGAAAAGCAACTCGGCGAAATGAAGATTTTATTAAATGACGCAAAGATCGCTTCCCAGCAAAGAAAATTAACCAATTTTCTCCTGATAAAAGAGGTGGACATTTCAGTTTTGTAGGCGAAAATCAGGGCAACGCAGTGCAAGTGTCGGGGGTTTTTTCATCATAGATGGGATGGAGGGCGTCACCCCCAATCCCACCCCCTGCGGCGTGCATCAAGCACTATTTGTGCATCGAGCTCTACCGTTCCCAAAGAAGGCATTTTTAAGCGTTAGTTAATTCAGGTAGGAATAAAGATTTCGACCCCACCATCAAAACCAAATAAACCAAAGTCTTCTCTACCGTAACAAGTCACACACACATTTATGACTAACATGTTGATGTGAATAAGGTTATTGGTGGGTGGTTTTACGCTTTGAACTCGTAAGACCGACTTTCGGTTAAAGGCATAATTTCGTCGAATTTTTGTCTCATTATATGTCTATACACGGGGCATTAATGATAAAATAATTGCAGTCTGCAGCCAGACGCCTGCAGACTGCAGTTATTATTTTATCCCCCCCCCCCCTGTATTTTGATATTTGACTGACCCATCTCACTGTAAGTGTACACAGAGGCGATACCATTCCAGGAATCGAGGATTCAAAGGGTTAATATTCGATTTGAAGTTAGTATGAAAAAGCGTTAATATAAATAAACTAAGTTTGTTTTAATTTTGCTTCCAGACGTTAAAGTAATGGCGACAAATGATCTTTAGAGAGCCCATCACACTAAAGGTAAGTCATCTGTTCCATCTTTTAACATTAGCCAAAACAAAGCCAGTTTTTCGAAATACTCACTAACTGAAATTGAAACCTCGCGGAATTCGGATTATAGCACCCCCCCCCCCCCCCCCACCTCCACCGGGAACCCATGGCGGTGAAGCAGTTTATTATGGCGGAAGAAATTTTGCTAGTATAATTGGAAACGATAACAATAACGGGTTGGAGGTCCTCAAAAGTAGGCAACATTACGATAAACATGCTGTGAATGATGGGTTAACCTTGACTTCTCTCACATAAACGACCCCTCATTTTCCCCTTTTCATCATTCTCTTTCCAACTTTACTCTTCAGGATGCATCAGGAAAACATCCAATCTGGCTATGTTGCCTCCTTACAATGTGCATGTTGTTTATTATACTCTCCCAAAAAAGAAAGTGTACATGCTAAAAAATAACACTAAAAAAAGATATATATCATTTTCATTCATGGAAATTTTATTCAATCACAGATGAATCAATATGTGATCAACACGAGAAATTTCATTACGCTACGATGAATACTCTTGGTGCCATGGAGAGTCAAAGACACTAAGGGTCAAACACAAAAGTCACACACTCAATATCTGGTATGACCTCCGTCTGCATCGACTACTGCTGTGCATCTACGCCTCATGGAAGCGAACAAGTTAGCATGGAAGTGTTGTGGGATGTTGTTCCATATTCTGATAAGCTGTCTTTGGAGTTCCACAAGCGTTGACGGTGCATGGGGAAGCCGGCGTAGCTGACGTTTTATTTCGCCCCGTACGTGCTCAATGGGTGAGATATCGGGCGAATTTGCGTGCCAGGGATGAACATCCACTTGTTGTTGCTGCAGATACTGTTGAACAACACGAGCTGCGTGGGGTCGAGCGTTGTCCTTCTGTAGAATGACGCCGGGGCCGTGACGTTGCAGAAATGGGACAACAACAGGTGTAAGCACTTCATCACGATATCTGGCTGCATTGAGATTGCCATCAATAATGACCAGCTCAGTTCTGTTACGGGCAGTGATGCCACCCCACACCATGAGAGACCCTCCCCCATAACGGTTTCGCTCCACGACACATGGATCTGCGTAGCGTTCGTTTCGACGTCTGAACACTCTCTGGCGGCCATCTGATGACGAAAGATGGAAACGACATTCATCTGTGAATAAAGCACGTCGCCACCAGTGTAAGGGATGCCTGAGATGTTGTCTACACCACTGCAGTCGAGCACGACGATGACGTGAGGTCAAAATCGGACGAATTGCAGGTCTTCGAGGACGTAAGCCGTATTCTCTCAGCCGGTTGATTACTGTTTGAGGATGTATCCGTCTCAGGTTAGGGATGTTCCTGGCTGTCGTCGTTGCCGTTTGTTGCCGGTTCCGGAGATGGACGACACGGATATACCGATCTTGTGCAGGGGTGGTAACTCGGGGTCTCCCGGAGCGGGGTCGGTCTCGAACGTCATCATGTTGTGCATGTCGATGGACTAGCCTGTCTACAGTGTTACGGTGGCAGTTCAAATGCTGGGCAACCTCTCTGTGTGTTCTGCCAGCTCTTATCATACCCAGGGCAAGGAGACGTTGATTCATTGTCAATCTTGGCATGCTAATGTGGAGTCGTTTTAACAGCAGCACAAGTTTGAATGTGAACGATAGGAAGGCCTTACTTTAGTGTTTAAATACCCAAGGATTCACACTGCTGCATGAATTTTCAGACTCTCCACGTGCAAAACATGCCTTTTCACAAACGTGCAGCACGTCATTTAACGTTAATGCAATTTCAACGGGGAAGCTGTTTTTGTGTTTAATATAACTTATTCATGAACAGGTTAACACTCTTTACACCTACGAAATTATTTTTTTGGAGTTTGATCAATTTCTGCAATGCACACTTTCTTTTTTGGGCGAGTATATACATTGTGAAAAACGCAAGATACTATTGTTAATATTTGTGCACCATTATATCTTAGCTTTGTAACATGTATATTGTTAAATAAAAGAATTCATTTATTCAGACACCTAATGTGATCGCGGGGTATGCTCTGAACACAAAGGCGGACAGACCATTTCTATCGGATTACGACCGAGTGGAAATTCTCCCGCTTTTATCTTCCAGAACTCTAAAGAAACTAGCGTTGAAAAACGAAATGAGAGAACAATAAATCTCGGATGCATCACGGTTAGTTTTTGTTGTCTGACTTTTTGTAATATTTTCTTAAACGAAATATCGTCCCACTGGTTTAAATGTGTCGCGATCACATCGCGATCTGATCAAGAAAAGGGTCACTTTTATGATCACAAAACTGTAACGTAGAAAATTGTCGAAGCCAGAGATGCTTTCCGAAATTAAGAAGTAGGGGTCCAGCCCGCGTCGCATGTCTTCCATAGCTGCGAGTTGAGCTCTCGTTTGGAAGGGGCACCCAACGCACTGCGATGGCCAATGTGAGATGCGTCATTGATAGATAATTTATTCGACGGTATAAGCGTTTACAGTATACAATACAGTACACGATGGTAAATATGACAAGTATCCTTTACTGCTCGGAGATACCATCGCCATATTGGCTGTCCACCTGTCAACTCCCCAGAAAATGGATAATGAGAAATATATATATATATATATGTATGTACAGACTATATGAAACTCATTAGGTTTATGTGAGGTTATTCACAACCATACACTTCCCCGCGGGAACCCCGGGAAGTGAAGCAGTGCTTGTTCACCGAGGTAAACAGGCTCTGTTTTACTGGTAAAATAGGACCCAGTCACCAATGCTTGGGAGGTGCAAACCCTCTCTAAAATGGGCAATATGGCTTATTATTACCACAAACTCTATAAGTTATTAGTCG
This sequence comes from Pictodentalium vernedei, assembly GCA_031216915.1. NCBI lineage: Eukaryota > Metazoa > Mollusca > Scaphopoda > Dentaliida > Dentaliidae > Pictodentalium > Pictodentalium vernedei. Next base: position 452,143,030 of record CM062294.1, on the reverse strand, counting down.
ATTAACATAAGTTTGGAGGCCCGTTAAAACTCCATAATTTCAGTGATGTCATTCGACGGAGCCGGGCCGATAATGGTATAAATAGTCATTAGCGGCCCCCGACAGGGCTATTTTTAGATTCCATGGTCTAATGAATTACTTCCATTCGGATGACGTCCCTTTGTATTTCTGAACAGAAGTCGAACGCACGAACAAAACAGAAATATCGAAACGACTTTAGTGATTATTTCTGTGCTGTAGCAATTCCCTCGTGCGGTCAACTGTAACAGGGGGTGGTAATAATAGTAATAACATGATTGTTGTCAGGCATCATGATTCATTAGCGGCCCTGCAGCAATGATGAACAGCCCTTGGGCTAATAAACCCTCGGGTGGTTCATCATTGCTGCAGGGCCGCAAAGAGCCATGATGCCCTCCAAAATCATGTTATTGTTATATTAACGCTCACCCCTGGTCTTGAGTTGATACTCATGTTGTGATCATGATTAGCAATTGTGCAAAAATATGTGACCTTAAACAATAAATAAATAAATAAATATTCCTCCGATTCGATTTTTGTGAAAGAATTTTCTTGAATCTGTTGATAGATTCGATTCTAGAATCGATTCGAAGTCAAATTTCCCGATTCGCAAACAATGAAAATGATACCATACGAGAGAATGTGTTTCTTGGCGAAACCATTTTTATGTAGCAAGCAACTTATTGCTATCCCCCGTTCCAGAGCTGAAACGGTTAACCGATTAATTGATCGATCCAAAAAGTGGAGACGCGGTTGCATTGCGTTAACCGCTTCTCATCAGATCACCGAAGTTAAGCAACGTCGAGCCCGGTTAATCATTGGATGTGTGACCCTCTGAGCGATCAATTCGGACTCCCGCGTTGTGTCCTTGGGCAAGGCACTTAACTCCGATTGTCCACATGGGGGTACGATGACGCCGTGTACTAAGGCGTACTCCACGTCGGTGGTACGCATGTCTTCAACCAATCTAACCCTGCCTGTGCTGCAGTGCGGAGTTACGATGTTGAGGAGTTGGCAGCTGCTCGTCGTTTCTCGGTGGTTCTTTCCGGGTACTCCGGCTTCCTCCACCCGTAAAACTGTCACGGTCATGATTAGCCATTGTGCATAAGTATATGACCATAAACACAAATAAATAAATAAATAAATAAATAATCCAAAAAGTAATTGATCGATTAACAGTTACTTTTGAACTACTGTATATGGGTTAACAAAGGAACAAACTTGCTCCAAAACAAGCAGACATTGCCACTCTGACTCACATCAATTATATGAGACAGAGTAAAGCATGCAAGGTACTTGCTGACATACTTGTTTACTTGCATGATCATCCTACTTTATCAGTAGCTGGAAATGGTCACAGTAGCAGATAAATGCCGATTCAAAGACAGATGTACATGTACGTGTACATGTACACGTACATCGATGTACACCTCCATAGGATTTAGTGTTAAAATCGTGTACAGGTACACGATTTTAACGTTTTTTAGGGTGTCTTAGAATCGGCTTTGCCGATTCAAAATCACTGGATTCTATACAAGAGTGAAAAAAACGCATGAAATTTTATGTACGTGTACATGTACCGTCTGATTTGGAATCGGCAAATGGGTTTCCCCCATAGGATTCAGTGTTAAATTGCGAGCAAAAAACGTGTTGTCGTTTCTAAATCATCATCTTGCTGATTCTAAATCATCCGCGTCTGTACACGATTTTAACACTGAATCCCTATAGAGGCGTACACGGAAATCCATTTGCGGATTTTACGTCGGAAATCGAATCGTGCACGGTACACGGAAAAGAGGTGATTTTTGAACCGGCAAACCCACTGTCACGTTTCCTGAAGTAAAACTAACACATGTTATTGTTGTGATTGAATGAGGTTTTCGTTCAAAAGAGTAGACTATAAATATGAGCGTCAGTTTTAAAAAAGAGTTGCCTGAATGAAAGGCATTCGTTCAAAAGAGTCGACTATAAAATATGATCTGTAAAAATAGACATTCGTGTTTTGTTTCGATGTAACAAAGAGAAATTGAGTTCAGAGACAATTAGAGAAAAACATCAGAGGTAAAAAATCGTTTGTTCGCGTTTGTCACTATTAATTCTTGTGAAGTAATCTTAATAAACACTTAATGGAATGTTTGAATGAAAAATGTTGCTCATGTTTTTGTTGTGGCGTAATAAAGGTTTTTCGTTTTAATGGATCGTTTTAATAATGTATAATAAAACGCATTTTCCACTCAATTAGGTTTGAGTGGTAAAATTTTAATATATTCATGATAACGATCAGAGATTTGAATGAATGAATGAATGAATCCCTTTAACGTTAAATTAGAAAAAACAGTTTCTTTTATGTGCTAGAATGTTTTTAACTGTCATCAAAAGTTCTCTCTTAATTCGACACTGAGTGAATGTTTTTTTGATATGTGAATGGAATTCCTTTTAACAAACGTAAATTACTCTCAAATGCGTTAAATCAGAAACCGGTTTGTCATGTGCTTAAAACGTTTTTTAAACTTTCCCAATTCAATCAATACTGAGTTGAGATGTGAATTTTTAGTTATTATATTAAAGACAGAAAGATTTTTATTAACTTAAACATAAAAATATAATTATACATTTAATTTTGAAAATAATAAAATAACTCGCATTAGCATACTTAAAGGAACATTAACAATTAAAAACGAAAAAATGTTTTTACAGATGGATTCTAGGCGCCGAGATCAAATTTTATGCGAGTATGAACGTGCTAAGAAGGGCATTCAGTCGGCTGACAGAAGCAGACGTCTTGGTGAGATGGAACTCAAACGCGAAGCCACAAAAATATTTAAACCCGTGACGGAGGGTCAAGAGCGAAGCAGGAAGGAGATAGTCGAAGAATTGAGACCCATAAAAGAGAGTTCTTTGAGAATGGGTTCGTTGCCCGGTAGTTCTGGAAATCGGCATTCCGTTCAATCTACACCGGATTACGTTCCCGCAGGAATTCAAACAGATTTGAGCGAGACCGACGATACAGCTTCGACTATCACCACTGATAGCGTCGCATCGTCTGAGGATGGCGGTAAGAGAGATCTGTTGTATGGATTTTATAAGGATTCGGACGGTAACACTTTTATTGGAGACACAGAAGTAGAAATAGGTGCTGATGAATTGACCGTGGGTTCGAACAGATACTAATTGACTGATGGACTGCGCAGATTGCTCCTTTACGACAAGCCTAGTGATTACACGGAACAGGATTTCGACAATTACGGCGGCATTCTGGTTCAGACTCACGTCATGAAGAGAAATAACGATGCCAGAGAGACGAGACCCAAAGCCAACAGAGGTTACAAGTGGACGAAAGTGGTGAAACCCATATGGGATATGAATAAGAAGTTCGTCAAATCGGTGACTGGCAAAAGGGTGAAAACCACTTTTCTTCCGAGCGATTCTGACGCTCTGTCTCAGAGATTGAGTTTGTTGATGGCGAGCAGACGGGCTGGTAACACAGGATTAGATAATGAAATAGTTACTATATCTGACGAATTGTTAAGACAGAAGGTTTTGAATAAAAACCACTATAAAAGGCTTATGAACGAATTGAAGGATTGATGTATATATAATAAGTAGAGAGAAACAAACAAACAAACAAACAAAAATATATAAAATAAAAACAGTAAATTTTACACTAGAATAATAAAAGTATTTAAACAATGAACGATTTACCAGTGAAAAAACAAAATATATTATAAAATAAAAAATATGTTGGTGATAAAGAACAGGGGATACGTCAGAACTTACGTTCAAGGCGGTTCTGGCATCGTCGATTCTATAATGCGAGCGTTCACGAGCGATGCAGGTAGAAAACTCGCATCGACTGCGGTTGAGGTCGGTAAGAAGACGGCTTTGGATGCTGGTAAGAAGGCCGCTTCCGAAGCCAGTGGTAGGATAGCTTCTGTGGCTGGCAAGAGGGCAGCCGACGTGTTGATCGACAAGTTGATCAGTCCACCGGCGAAGCGAGCTGCGTTAGAGCGAACGCCGAAAAGTTGGAAAGATTTTAAGGATGCTGTGGTACCCATACAAGATTTAGCTAAAATGACGAGTGGATCAGGATTGAAGAGAACTCGCGACGGTGTGATATAAATAAATAATAATATTAAAAACTGAGTTTGAAAAACATAAAAAAATTTGTGTTTGAAAGAATCTAAAATAACAAACAAAAAAAAAATAAAACAAAGATGAACATTAAAGATATGTCTTGGAACGACGCCGCAACTAAGAGGTCGAATAATGAGTTCTTTCCTAAAAGCATAAGAGGCTTGATAGTGGGAAAATCGAATTGTGGAAAGACCAATCTGTTGATGAATCTGTTGTCCCGACCCGACTGGTTGGATTACGACAGATTGTTCGTGTTTAGCAAGAGCTTGTTTCAACCCGAATACAGATTGCTTCGAGAGTGCATGGATCGTAGATTGCCCAAGGACGTCATAGCTAGAATCTTTGACAGTAGGGAGGAATTCGACAAGTGTGAAGCTCCACTTTCGACCATTTTGGACGGTGCGGCGATGGAACTGATGAAGAGAAATGCATCTTCGAATGTCGAGTGTCGATTTTATGAGAATTGAAATCGGAAGATAAGAATCTCATGATTTTCGACGATCTGCTTTTGGAGAGACAGAACCGATGCAACTCATATTACGTTAGGGGTCAACACAGCAACGTGGACTGTTTCTACCTGTTGCAGAATTATTTTTGATTGACCAGACAGACGATAAGGGAGAACGCTAATTTTCTATGTCTCTTTCGCCAAGATCTCAAGAATCTCAAACACATCTACGGCAATCACGTCGCAAACGACATGAGCGTGGCGGAATTCAGGAGATTCTGCAAGAGGGTTTGGGATGGAGGACTTTACAATTTCGTCGTGATCGATTTGACAAGCGAATTTAATTGCGGAAAAGTTTTATGTTTTTGATGATAATAAGATAGAGCATGAAAATAAAAAAAAAATTTTGAAAATAATAAATCTTCAAATAATTAGTTTTGAAAAAAAAAAAAAAAAAAAAAATTAAAATATAATGTTGGAACAAGGAGAATTGTTAGAACGGATAGCCGAGAATACGGCTGCAAAACAATCCATTCAAATCGTGGCAAGTGGCGATTCGACTCGATTCGCTACGAAATTCGAACCTTCCATCGAACTGAATAGAGAGAAAAGATACGAGATGGCGTTGGTGAATCTGGAGACTTATTATCCCTTTTCCAATGTCACCGAAAAGAATAACTCGTTCAAGTATTCCGACGGAGTGGATTGGTTGGAGATTCGAATTCCCAAAGGGAGTTACGACATAGACGATTTAAACAATTATATTCAGATGCGAATGAAGACGGATGGAAAGGGAAGCAACAAGATCAGACTCGCTCCCAATCCTAATACCTTACAGACGATGTTGGATTTGGAAGATAATTTTCGAGTGGATTTCAACACAGACGATTCTATAGGCAAGATGTTGGGATTCGATCGAAAGATGTATCGAGGCCACGCGGCATCTGAAAATACGGTTGACATTCTCGCAGTCAATAGCATTCTGGTGAACGTGGACGTGATTGCTGGAAGCTACGTGAATGGTAGCGCTCAACCAACGATCTATTCTTTCTTTCCAAACGTGTCGCCGGGTTATAAGATCGTGGAGCGACCTCGAAATTTAGTTTATCTACCAGTGATTTTAGACACGTTGTATAGTCTCAAAACCACGTTGACGGATCAAAATGGTGAACTGTTAGATCTTCGCGGAGAGAGGGTGACAATACGATTTCACATAAGAGAAATATAAAAGCAAAAAAAAAAAAATATTGTGTATATATATAGATAACAAAAATAAAATAAACGCAATATTAATTTTACAAAATTATTTTAATATAAATAATTATTATTAAACAAGAAAACAATTGAAGTAAATATATTTAAAAAAAAAAGAATTATGACAGAATACGTGATTAAAAACGTGAACATATCCGCAGGACAGAGAAAGAAACTTAAGAGAGCGTTAACAACTCGAGGCGAGGTGGTGAGATTCAAATTCACTCACGAAGATCAGACGAGAGGCAGTCAGGATTCGATCGCCTGGACCAGAAGTCAAATCAAAAGGATGGAGAAAGCGATTCGCGATGGAAGAGGGTTGACGGTGAGATTGAGTCCCGCTCAATTGAGATACAATTTGAGAATGAAAGGTGGTTTCCTACCGCTATTGGCAGGAATTGCCGCAAAAGCATTACCCTTCACCACAAAGGCACTACCCTTTCTCAGAAAGACTCTCGGGGTGGGAGCTCTCACGGGACTCGCGAGTTCGGCAGTTGAGAAATTAATGGGTGGCAGCAGACGCTTTTTGAAGAAGGGAGGAGCCATGTGTCGCGTCCACGTAGACGACAGCGGTAAAGGATTGTATCTAGAACCCGTTAGAGGTGGCAACTTTTTAAGTGGAAATGGTCTCTACCTGAAGAGTGGACAGAACGTTGAGCAACCCGGCAAGGGTTTGTTGCTCGGTGAGAATTCGCCGTTTAAGAATATACCGATTTTGAATATGTTATTATAATATAAAATTATATAATTATATGAAATATAAATCATAGAAAGTATAAAATAATATATAAAATGGATAAAAAGGTGGAGAAACAATTAGACGATAATGATGAATATCGCGAGACAGAGTGCGAAAAAAAAATGTGGAAAATGGTTAGATGCTAATGATGGATATCTAACGAAAGAACTGATGAAAGAGTTAGATAAAAAGCGGGATAGACGGTTGAAAATGAAAAGAATGAGACGCTTTCCACCGTCACCACTACCTTCTGAAGAGAATGGTAATGATGTGAGTGTTACCAAGAGATGCACAACATTCGTTCATAATTATGATTCGGATAAACAAATGTGTTGTTATAAAAACGTATCATATTACAAAAAAAAGATAAAAAGAAAAGAAGAATCGATGCTGAAATTTAAGAAAAAAGGAAACGTTATTATAATATATGGTAATAGTGAAGAAGGAAAATGATCTCATTATTTTTTTTTTCCTTTTTCTTCGCTAAAAAAATCAATCTCTCTATTGTTTATATTTCCAAGTCCGTTATTAGCATGTTGACACTCGTGATTTCTCCTTTTTCACAAATGTGTTGAATGTTTATCTTTACTCTTTTGAGTTTTGTTACTTTGGTCAACTCGCTCTCACCACTCAATTTCTTCACGAGTTCGAATGAGATGTTTGGAAATATGTAACTTCCATAGGGCAATGACAAATCGTCCTTGTCGAATTCTCTATCTTCGGCGATGACGATGTTCTGCAGATCGCTTTCATACTCATAAAACAAATCGAGTGTGGCTTCGTCCAATTTCAAAGGCATGCGATATTTGTCATACTTGTGCTCTAAGCCCTTCATCTCGACCTTGTTCAATTCGATGGGATCGTGTCATTGTAATCTATAGATTTTAAAATCTAATTTTTTACACGTTTCGACTCGTTTCAATTTCAATTCGCATCTTTTAGGTGTTGTTGTTGTCATGATCGATTATTTGGGTTTTTTTGTTTTATGAATTCTTGCAAATAATGTATATTTTAAATTTTGTATTTAAATAATAATTTGTTAAAAAAGTTTGTTTATTTTTTTGCTCTTTATATATATAAAAAAAAGTTGTTTTTTTTAATTTTTAATTTTCTTTAATGTAAAATTTTTTAGTAAAAGTTTTTTTCTCTTTATATATATATAAATAAAAAAGTTAAATTTTAACATTTCAATCTCTCTATTGTTTATATTTCCAAGTCTGTTATTTGCATGTTGACACTCGTGTTTTCTCCTTTTTCGAAAATGTGTTGAATGTTTATCTTTACTCTTTTGAGTTTTTTTACATTGGTGAACGCGCTCTCACCACTCGATTTGTCCACGAGTTCGTGCGAGATTTTTGGATATATGTAACTTCCATAGAACAACGTCAAATCGTCCTTGTCGAATTCTTTATCTTTAGCGATGACGATTTTCTGCAGATCACTTTGGTACTCGTAAAACAAATCGAGCATGGCTTCATCCAATTTCAAAGTCATCTTATATCTGTCGTATTTATGCTCTAAGTCCTTCATCTCGACCTCGTTCAATTCGATGGGATCGTGTTGTTGTAATCTATAGATTTTATGACCGAATTTCTTATACGTTTCGACTCATTTCAATTTCAATTCGCATCTTTTAGCTGTTGCTGTCATGATTGATTATTTAGGTTTTTTATTGTTTTATGAATTCTTGCAATAATGTGTATTTTAAATTTTGTATTTTAATAATTTGTTTAAGAAGTTTTGGTTTTTTTTGCTCTTTATATATATAAAAAAAAAAGTTTTTTAATTTCTTTAATGTGAAAATTTTTTTTTTGTAAAAGTTTTTTTTCTCTTTATAAATATAAATAAAAAGTTAAATTTAACATCTCAATTTTAAAAATTTTTAACAAATTATCATTAAATACAAAAATTCGAAAAAAAATATTCTTACAAACCCAATTTTGTGGTAAAAACAATGATCAAGTCCAAACATCCGAATTATACTTTAGAACATGCAAGACTTCAAACGTTTAAAAATTGGCCTTCGCATCTTGCTCAAAAACCCGAAGATTTAGCTGCTGCGGGTTTCATTTATGTGGGTAAAAGTGACAGAGTTAAATGTTTTTATTGCAACATACATTCAATGAATTGGGAACCTAACGACAGACCTTTGGTAGAACACATAAATAATGCCAAAGGTCGTTGCGATTATTTGAAGAAGATCCAGTCATTGGGATTGATTAAAATTGAAGACGAAGAATGGGAAAGAAATAAAGACGAGAGTTTATTAAGGGGTATTTTACAATCTGGATACAAGAAGGAACAATTGTACAATACATTGAATCACGCAAACAAGACGTTATCTCAATTCTTGACTTTAGAAGATTTGATTCGATTCATGAAAGAAGCAGACGAGTTTTAGGACATGCAAGACTTCGAACGTTTAAAAATTGGCCTTCGCATCTTGCAGTTATCATCATCTATTGAGAAGGAATCGGGTGACATGAACACGCATCTGCTTCGCGGAAATTTGTTTTGAACCTCGTGCGAGACTTCCCGTAAAAGTCGTAAGAGTTCTATTTGTCTTGAACCTTCTTCTTTTTTAATAGTTCGAATGACATTGTCGATTAATTTTTGTTCGCTAATAGTATTACGATTCGATTTTCTATCGCAAATCGTATCATTTTCTTTCGAAACGCGTAAATATAAATTACGATTTTTTTCTTCTTGGTTTTTTGGAGAATAACGGTTTATTAAACAAGGTCGACGTTTATGTCGAGATTCCGTCGTGGATGTTGTTGTCATGATCGATTATTTGTTTTTTTTTGTTTTACAAATTCTTGCAAATAATGTATATTTTAAATTTTGTATTTAAATAATTTGTTTAAAAAGTTTTGTTTTTTCTCTTTATATGTATATAAATAAAAAGTTTAATTTTTAACATCCTTTTTTTTCTCGTATTAATTCAATTCTTTTTCATGTTAAGGAACATAAAAAAAAATTGATTAATTTCATCAAAAAAATATTTTTAACATTAAAGAAAAAAACAAAACTTTATAAACAAATTATTTAAATACAAAATTCGGAAAACAAAAAAAAAACTATTCTTACAAATGGAGCAAACAGATAAAAAAATGGAAAATTTAAATGAGAAAACCATACCACAGTTAAACGAGATTTGTAAACTATTAAAAATTTCACATTTCAAAAATCATAGAACTAAATCAAAAAAAATTGAAGTCATACAGAAATATTTGCAAAACGATGGAAAGGCAAACGAAATGCCGATAGCAACGACGTCAAAAAATGCATCGGTTGTGAAAAATGAGAAGAAGAAAAAGATAGTAAAAGGAATCGAAATGCTGACGTCGAAAAAAACCAAAAACGTTTCGATTGTGAAAAATAAGACGACTAAACGAAAAGCCGTTGAAGAACTTCAAGTTTCCAAAGAAAAGAAAAGAAAAACTAAAATGAAAACGAGTGATGCACTTCAGATTCTAGTCAAACGAGATATACCGAGCGAAATTCGACGAGCAATAAACGAAGGGAGAGGAAAAGAATATCTAGCACGACTCGCCATGGAACTATTTCAATTGAAGACCTAGAACGGGAGAGTGCGATCAAAGGTATTGTTAAAACTTTCGACGTGGTTACCTCGTTGAAGAAAATTGATCCGAAATTGTTCATGGAACAGGTGAAGAAAAAAGTATTGGATTTGTTTCGCAAATACATGAACGTGGGACTAAAAATTAAGATGATACTCCATTGTGTGATGAATAAAATCGACATGAAGTCCGGTGAGAGCATCATGAAAAATGCATATTTTAGATCTAACGTCGAACCCATATTTCGAGGTTCAGATTTATCGGACGTTTGAAAGACAAGATGTTGACGTCTTTCGCGAATTATCAACATGAAGGTAGTAATTGGACGTTCGATGAGGTGTTGAAACTCGAAATTCACATAACTGAAAACGATTTGTTGAAAGGATCTTCATATGTGGAATTACCATATTTCTTAGCTAAAAAACATGCCGTGGTCAACGTGAGAACTAAAGATGATCAGTGTTTTAAATGGGCAGTCACTTCTGCTTTATACCCTGTCAAAATCCATCCTGAGAGAGTTTCTCGTTACGAGGAGACTTCTAAAAATCTCGATTGGACCAGAGTGACTTTTTCAAGAGAGTTAAAACACATCGAACGTTTCAAGGTTCAAAATCACACCGTAGCAGTGAACGTCTTGGGATACGACGATGAAAAACGAATGATCTATCCTCTCAGACGGACTTAGTATCTCGAAAGAGAAAAGACGATTATTTTATTATTGATTTTGAATGGTGACAATCATCATTATTGTTGTGTTAAACATCCGAGCTGATTACTGTCGAGACAAAATAATAAACATGAACATAAGGTATGTTTATGTTGCAACTGCATGAACGCGTTTCACAACGAAAAATTGTTAGTGAAACATCAGGAATATTGCAATGAAAAACAAGGTGTCGCCGTCGAAATGCCTAAACCTAACACCATCGTGAATTTTGAAAATCACAATAGAAGGTTAAAAGTACCATTCATCGTGTACGCCAATTTCGAATGTTTCACTGCGAAAATGAGTTCCTGTCAACCCAACGCTCTTCAAAGTTACGTCGAAAGATATCAAAAACACATACCTTCGGGCTATTGCATTTACGTGAAATGCGCTTTCGACTAGAAACACAACATGGGTCCCTTCATCTACACGAAACAGTATGAAGACGACGACGTGGCCCAAAGGTTCGTGGAAGAGTTAGAATTGAAAATTCAAATGTTATACGACAAATTCAAAACTCCAGCGAAAATGATTATCACGCAAGAGCAGCAGGACGAAAATAACAGAGCCACCGAATGTCACATATGCAGACAATCGTTCAACGAGAATTCAGAGGCAAATAAGAAGGTTAGAGACCATGATCATTACACAGGTCTGTATCGTGGTCCGGCTCACAGCAAGTGTAATTTAAAATATCGAGATGCTGCTTTCTATCCGGTGATGTTTCACAATCTCTCGGGTTACGACAGTCATCTGTTCGTGAAAAATCTTGGCACCTCACACGAAGAATTAAATTGCATCACAAACACCGAAGAAAGATACATTTCCTTCACGAGAAGAAAAGAGTAATCGACGGAAATACGTTGGAAGAAAAAACGAAATCCATTCATAGAGGCATACGTTTCATCGACAGTTTTAAATTCATGTCGACTGCTCTGGAAAAATTAGTCGATAACATGAGCAAGGATAAATTTAAAATCACAAGCGAACATTTCGGAGAACGAGTAGATGTCATGTTGAGGAAAGGAGTCTATCCTTATGATTACATGAACGGTCTAAAGAGATTCGAAGACACCGCACTACCTTCGAAAGAAGATTTTTATTCGAAATTATACGAATCCGACATTTCCGACGAGAATTACGAACACGCCAAAAACGTGTGGAAATCATTCGATATGAAAACCATGAGAGATTATCACGTTCTCTATCTGAAGACTGACGTTCTGCTCTTGGCAGACGTGTTCGAAAATTTTCGAGACATCTGTCGTCGAAATTACGATCTGGATCCTGCTTGGTATTTCACCGCACCCGGTCTGGCATGGCACCCTCTGTTGAAGACCACCGCAGTCCAATTGGAATTATTATCCAACGTGAACATGTTGCTCATGTTCGAAAGGGCTGCAAGAGGTGGCGTCTCAATGATCTCTCACAGATATTCTAAAGCTAACAATCTTTACATGAAAGAAGGTTTCGATTCGAAACGATCAAATAAATACATACAGTATTGGGATGCTAATAATCTGTATGGTTGGGCTATGAGTCATCCTTTACCGATTGGAAATTTCATTTTTTTGCAAAAATGGAGAGACTATCCTTGCATTTTAGAAGTCGATTTGAACTATCCGGAAGAATTACACGATCTACACAACGATTATCCACTGGCTCTTAAACGAATGGAACCTAACGAAGGAGACGAGGAAAAACTCATTCCCAATTTATTTAACAAACGTAACTACGTCGTCTACAGTGAGAATTTGAAACAATACGTCGATTACGGGATGAAATTAGTCGACATACATCGCATCATTCGATTCGACGAAGAGCCTTGGATGAAAAAATACATCGACCTCAACACGAATCTCAGAATTCAAGCCGAGAACGATGAACGTCTGAGAAAAGTGCTAAAAAATTAGTGGCGAAACCCAATTACAAACACCGAACCATATTCAACGAAAATCTAGTGGCCGTTCACATGCAAAAGATGCACCTGAAGTTCGACAACCTTTGATTGATGTATGAGTTTCACTACCATTACGTCAAACGAAAATTTGGTGATAAAGCCAAACTACTGTTCACCGACACGGACAGTTTAGTTTATGAGATAGAGATGAAAGACGTCTACCGAGATATATCTCAGGATGTGGCTGAGTGGTTCGACACGAGCAATTATCCCATCGATCACCGTCCAACATTCAATCGAACGACAACAAGAAGGTGTTGGGTAAATTTAAGGACGAGAGCGGCGGTAAACAAATCGTCGAATTCGTGGGCTTGAGACCCAAACTGTATGCTTATCGTCTAGAAGATGAAGAGATCAAGAAGTGTAAAGGGGTTAAAGCGTGCGTGGTGAAGAAAAACATCTCTTTCCAAGAGTATAAAGATTGTCTGTTAGGAAGTGGTCTGGTGTATAAGACTATGAAATCGATTCGAAGCGAAAATCACGACTTGTATACCAAAATAGTCAACAAGATTTTGCTAACGGCTGACGATGATAAGAGATTCGTGTTAGACGATAAAATAAGCACTTTGGCACGTGGACATTGGATTTTGGATCTAATTAGAGACGATATGAATGTGGATGATTGGATTCCAGATATGATTGTGGATGATAGGATTCCAGAAAATCAAGAGGAATTAGATGGATTCAAAATTATAGAAATCGATAGAGACATCGAGAGAGTTAGTTTAAAAAGAAAAAGAAAAAAAAAAAAGAAAATAACGTCATTTTAGTGAATTATAATAAAATAAATAAAAAAAAAATAAAATAAAAAATATATACGTATTTATGAATAAGAAAATAAAGATATCCATAGAAGGTGTCGTCTTACCTAACGAACCCCTATCCAACATCGATCTGTTGAATGCGTCAAAAGATTTGAAAATCAAAGATTTTCTAGGTGTGTTTTCCAGAGATGCCTTGCCGAAGAGAAGACCTCGACAATCGGAACGTGGAATTTTAAATCTAGACGATTCATCAGGTGAAGGCACTCACTGGGTGGCATCGATCAAGAACGGGAAGAAGAAATATTATTATTTTGACAGCTATGGAATCTCACCGCCAAAAGAAATAAAGAACTATTTCAACAAATTGATGGTTCGTTACAACACGGAACAAGTGCAATCACCAGATCAAGTATTTTGCAGTCACTTGTGTCTCTACATTCTCAAGAGATGGTCTGAAGGAGATCGGTTTCAAGACATTCTCAATGATTTACATTAGAGAGATTTTTTTTATAGTATATATAAAGATAAATTATTTTTAAAAATTTTAATCGAATAAAAACGAAAAATAAAAATAAAATAGTTCATTTTTAGTAAACTGCGTTTTGAATATATTTTTTCTAAAAAACAAAAAATCCCACAACAACATGCCAGTCGATAAATATGGTAGAAGTGACGACGAAAAAGTCAACCTAAGAAAGAAGAGGAAGACGTTCGAAGTCGACGATGGTTACGACGTTGCCAACTTGGACGAACGTTAGATTTGGAGATACGAACCTCAAGAAGAACCTTTGAACATGAACGATAAGAAGCTCTACAATCTTCCCGAGCTGATAGATCTCGCAGATGCTGCGACTAAAAAATACGTCGACAGGGGGAACGCCAATTTCGAACAAATTATGCTAGATAATTACATGTATAAAACCATGACCGACGATCTCGATCTGAAATCCAAACGTTTGGTGAACGTCGTGAATCCCATAGATCCCACCGATGCCACGACCAAGAAATACACGGACGACTCTCACGCGAGATTCAGCGAACACCTGAGAAATAGATACGTTCAGAAAACGATGCACTCCGAATTGAACGCCAATTCTAACAAGATAACGAACGTGGCCACTCCCACGAATCCCAAGGACGTGGCGACCAAACACTACGTAGATCTGGAACAGAGAAAGTCTGACAGACGAGAAATGAAATCGGATCTGAATGCGGGATTCAACAAGATATTGAATCTGTCGAAGGTCGACGACACGGATGTGGACTCAACCATGGTCAACAAGGGCTACGTGGATTCTGCCGTGATATGATCACAAGAATACCAAGAATCACAAGTAGATGATCTCTACCTGAACAAACAATCTGGCGGAACCATGGAGGGTGGTATCGACATTAACAGTAAGAATTTATTCGGACTCAGTCACGATCCCGAATTCGATTCCAGCGCAGTCAGCAGAAAGTACGTGGACGACAACTTGGTATGGAGAAAGGGCGACATCATGGAAGGTAAACTAGACATGGGCGGACACGCGCTCACGAATCTACAGGATCCCGTGAACATGACGGATGCCTGCACCCCGAGGAGGCTGGCACCTTAGATGAAGGAAAAGCTGAGTGGTCTTTCTGAAATGGAGGTAGCGGATCGAAACATGGTCAGGTGGGATATCCCATGCCACTGGAAGGTGAAATCCTTCGAATGAGTCTGGCTTCCTCGGATTTGAATAACAGAGCGGTCGTCAATCTCATGGTGAATGGAGTAGAGAGCGATAAGAGATACAGCATCAAAAAGACTGAGAATCAACAAGCGAATGTTAGCACGTCCGGTACGCCTCTCAAAGTGAATGCCGGAGACAGGATTAATTTTGTTATGAAAACCAGTAATCCCAAAGCCGCCACTTCCGTGGTGAGTCTACTGATCGAATTAGTTCCTTTGAACAAACAGTGAACACGTGGAAAATAATGAATTAAAAAAAATAATGTGTGATTTATTAAAAACAAAAAAAAAAGTAATGAGATTTAGAAAGATGTTCAATCTCTCTAGATCACATTACTTTATTTATTTATTTTTTTTTTGGGGGGGGGGGGTTGTTTTAAAACGTTATTTCTCATAATGTTTCATCTCGTGAAATTGGATCACCTATCTCGAAACACGCGTCGACATCTATTTTAGCATTTCGAAGAGCTTTTATAAATTCTCGAAAAGCAGTCGGTCCTCTATACGTCAACATGTCTAAAAGTTTTCTGGTCTTATCTTCTATCAAGATTTTACTTTCGATTTCACGTCTCATATAATCAGTCAATATCAAAGGTTCTGTTTCGACTAAAGTGTCTAGAATTATTGCTAACGAATCTTGCGAAATATTTTTAATCAAAACACGTCTGTTTCTTCTTAAGTATTCTCTTTCTTTATCATTCATTTTTATAATAATTTTTAAATTTTATTTATATATATTTTTTTCTTTTCACACTCGTCTCTCATCGAATGATCGACATCTTATTTCCATCCGATTCGAATTGTAATTCTCTATCCGACAGGACCAGGGCTAAGGCTTCACTTTTTCTCGGCACGTTCCTATCGAATTGCATCTTGATCTGAATGTCTAAGATGCTACTCTTGAGTCGTTCACTCTGTTTACTGACGTCGAATACGAACATGGGATACATCAACTTGTATTCGCCGGGAGATATGTTAGGGTTGCTCATCTATTCGTCTAGACCGTGATACTTCTTTCTAAAATCAGCGGCGTCGCCGTACAGTCTGCAGAAATCGTTTTTGTCGAACGACGCATTGTAATCGATTGCTGGATATCTCGTGGCGTTCAGAAACACTTGCATGTTTCTCAAATGGCAGTGATCGAACAGCGACGCATTTTTTTCCTGAGACCCGTCCCTATCGGTCTGAAACGCAACTACGATGAAACGCGATCTCTCGGAAGCGGATTTCACCGTCAATCTCCAATCGAAGTGATTCGTGGAGGGTGGACTGCTAGCCGTGTCACACTGTCTCATTCTAAATCCCACGGGTAATTTACTTTTGGATTCTATGATCTTGTAGAGACGCGCTTTTTCCACTATCGAAGGCTCCACGTGCGGAACGAACCACGATATCTTGTGTAGAGTTATCTTACACGCATTAGTCGCAGTGAGTCTCACTATTGCGTCGTCGTCTCATTTTCGAATCAACGTCAGATTGTGTTTGAATCCGTACATGATCTTGTTGTAATCGTCCGCAAATCCGAAGATGTGTTTCAAAGGTATCCTGAACGAAGACGTTCCTTTAGGTCTGGACGTCTTGACGACGTAGTCGAATATCAAGGCAGCGCTGGCGCTAGAAGGGCCGACGGTGTCTTTCACCCACAACTGATTAAGTCCTCTGGATTTCGAAAAATCATCATGATACGTCAAGAGTCCGAACATCGTGGTGGCCTGACCGGGATGAAACACAGATTCTATCTCTTGTCCGGATAGCATGTACTTTATATTACTGAATAGATGCATGATGCCATTATTGGCTAGAGTAACCGTGTCGTCGTCGGCGTAGTCGCTCCCATCTTCCTTGGTGAGACGTCCCTGCACCACTATGTAACTCTCGCTAGGATGGACAAATAGATCTTGAGTTTCGATGTTGATTCTTATCTCTCCCGCATTGTTCAAACTCGTTCCGGTTACCGGTTCGTATTCGTGAACCTCATATTCTTGAATACTTTCATCTTTCACTATGCTTTGTGCTTGTATATCTAGTATATTTGTCATTTTAAAGGATTTTTAGTTTTTTTTGTTTATTAATTAACTTGCTTTCTTTATCTAAAAATAGTTTTTAATTATTTTTTATTATTATTTTTCTCTCTTATATATATATGTGTAAACAAGAAAATATTAAAGAAAGTAAATAAAAGAAATTTGTTTTCTTTATCAAAACTTTGTCTTCTGTAATTGTTGTTCGTAAAACTTTCCGATGATCTCTTCTCCATCCAAAGCTGCGATTTCGTAAGTCACCGGATCGGTGTGAAATATTTTGATTATCATGAAGATTTCCGAGGTCCATCGAGGAGTATAACCCTTTTCGAAGTGCTTCTTATAAGCGTAGATTCTCAATCGATCACCGACCGCAAATTTCGGCGTTCTAGACTTCTTCCTGATCTTAGATCTTTCAGGATATAGATTCGCGTAGACCCGTTTTTCATTTCGAGGATCGCTAGCTTCCACGGGAGTCATCTTGATCGATCTGTGTCGCGTGTTGTTGTAATCTTTGACCAGACCGTTCAGAGCGCATATGTATTTCTTGGTCGAATTCGCAGTGAAGTATCTGTGCATCTTTTCCTTCATCGTTCGATTCCAACGTTTCACCACGCTGGCTTTCTCTTCGTTTTCGATCGAGTAGAGGTCTACCAATCGATGAACGTGCTTGTTGTAGAATTCCTTTCCCTTATCCACCCACAATTTACTCGGTTTTCGAAAAGACGAGTCGAACACGCTCTTCGGAGCCTCGGCGGCAAGGTCCCTATTTATTCTTCAAAGCTCTGATCCAACCGTATTTGGAAAACACGTCGATGACCGTCAATAGATACTTGACGCCCTCGTTCCACCTCGAAAACGATCTCATGTCGACCAAGTCGGCAGACCAAATATCATCCAAACCCTTCACGAACACCCTTCTCTTTCGCACTATGGGTTTGTGTAACTCCTCGGCCAATTCGCTCGTTAATAATCGTTTCTTCTTCTTTTCCGATGCGCTTTTTTTTGAACGCCCCATCCGAATCGACGTTTCGCACCGATCAGATTGCCGACCAGCGAACGTTCTATCTTGTCTCTCCTGGTCGGATTCGATATGCCTCTCAATTTCCCCAACATGTTTTTATCGCAGACGTCGTTGCGAGTCTTGGTGTCGGGATGTCCGGCGTAGCACAGATCGTGATCATACGCGGCCGCGTCCACCCTATTCACAGGTTTGCTCCAAGATTTGGGTGTCAGATCGGCGTTGAGTCTCTTGTTCAATTTCGTTCCGGGTCCCGTGAAACTGTGACCGGGCAGATGCATTTCGAAAGGTAGATTATTGATCATTTTATTTACGATGCCTTTACCTTTGCTCGCGTTCTTTTTGTTTTTGACGAATCGAGTCTTGATAGAACCACACACGTCGCAAATTCCGCGAAGCATCTGTCTGTCGTTTTTAGTTCGTACTTCTCGAGAATTACTCGCCTCGGTAACTCTCTTACACTTTACGCAATACATTTTTTTAAGAGTCATTTAAATTAATTTCGTTTTTTATTTTATATATAAATTTAATAATTAATTAATTCTGTTCTTATTATATATATTTTTTTTTCAATCGCTGCTCTTGAGTACTATCATCTTACTGAATTCCTCCCTAGCCTCTTTCCTCCCCTTTTCCACGAGAGAATCCTTCATCTCTTCCTTGATAATCTGACGAGTCTTG
Source organism: Pictodentalium vernedei (assembly GCA_031216915.1). Classification (NCBI taxonomy): domain Eukaryota; kingdom Metazoa; phylum Mollusca; class Scaphopoda; order Dentaliida; family Dentaliidae; genus Pictodentalium; species Pictodentalium vernedei. The sequence goes on along the minus strand of CM062294.1, from coordinate 452,123,986 downwards.
ATTCTCACGGCTTCTTTCATGGCATCGTATTTCGTTTTCTCGCTCAATATCGCGAAGTATTCTCCGTCCGATATCCTACCGTCTTTCAACGCCATAGAGATCATTTCGGATATCGTGTCGATCTTGGAGTCGGCCAAGACGCGAATCTTGTCGTGTTTCCTCGCCTTCAGATATAATTTCCTACTCAAAAAGTTTTCGAGCGTGCTACACAATCCGGCGGCGAGAGCCACTCCTTCTACGGTCAACACGATCGGAATGCCGACCGCGGTCGACAACAATCCGATGCCGGCCGCGTGTAAACCCATGGAAATCGTGATGAGTGTCGTGTCGATCGCGTTGACGAATTTCACGAAACGCGAATACTTCTTCTTGAGAGAATGACGAGAATCTCTCTCTCGAGTTAGATACTCTTGGATTTTACTGATTTGATCGATGCGATACCTCTCCTCTTTCTTTTTCTTCTAGCGACGGTGCCGTCGGCAAAACACCGTTCGGCTTCTCATCCTCGTCGTTCACTAACGTCGGATACAATTTATTTCTGGTTCTCATTTTTGTGTTTTTTTTTTTCTTTCTAATATTAGATAAAAAATGTATGTGTGTATTTATTTTTTTTCTATTCTCCCTTATTTTATATCAACGAGAAAACTTAGACGTATGCTTCATTGAACAATAATTTCATGACGCATCCCTAGTCTTCTAAAGTCAGACTTTTACGCGCCAATTTCAGTTCTTCCGAAACTGTGGTCTTGCTTTGATCCTTACAGAAGAGTAATCTCTTCCAAAACGCGACCACTTCGTCGATTTGAACGCGTTTGAACGCCGGTTCGAAATACTTGACGACCATATCTTCCCTTTCCATCCACAGACACGAATGATTCTCGTGATCGATGTCTAGGTGATCCCGACATCCGACGCATCGTTCTAACAAGAGGCGACCTAGTTGTTCGTTCACACAGAATGCGTAGGCTCTCATCAGCATTTTTAAAAGAAACCTTACTCTAATAGTCTGAGAAGCGTCCATGATTTACGTATTTATTTTTTATTATCTATTCGATTTGATATATTATTTTAAATAACTATTTATTTATATATTTTTTCTCTCCTATATATATCAATCACTTTTTTTTATTTCTTCAGGAAACGTGGCAGTGGGTTTGCCGGTTCAAAAATCACCTCTTGTCCGTGTACCGTACACGATTCGATTTCCGACGTAAAATCCGCAAATGGATTTCCGTGTACGCCTCCATAGGGATTCAGTGTTAAAATCGTGTACAGAAGCGGATGATTTAGAATCAGCAAGATGATGATTTGGAAACGACAACACGTTTTTTGCTCGCAATTTAACACTGAATCCTGTGGGGGAAACCCATTTGCCGATTCCAAATCAGACGGTACATGTGCACGTACATAAAATTTCATGCGTTTTTTTTTCACTCTTGTATAGAATCCAGTGATTTTGAATCGGCAAAGCCGATTCTAAGACACCCTAAAAAACGTTAAAATCGTGTACCTGTACACGATTTTAACACTAAATCCTATGGAGGTGTACATCGATGTACGTGTACATGTACACGTACATGTACATCTGTCTTTGAATCGGCATTTATCACCTACTGGTCACTCTTAACCATTTACCCATTGCGGGTAGCAGACGATACTTACAAAATAAATTTATAAATTACCAAAAATGTTCAAATTTTGTCTCAAATACTTAGCGTATGACTCCTCGTTGGAACGAGCTCAACGAGCTCGTTCCATTGAGAGGTCATAAGCTCTGTATTTGAGACAAAAATTGAAAACATAATAAATTTGGAGATTTTTGTATATAGGCCTAGTCGGTTTTGTTTGTTACGTTGGATAAAGGGTTCATGCTGTAAATCATCAACGGTATGGCAATTCAGATATCTCCCTTGTGGGGAGGTAGCGTAATATATCCCTTTTCACAAGATGCATATTTTATCATTTTGCACTTACACACTGCTTCCTTGCATGTGTAGGTTCCCTCAGATAGTAGAACTTATAATGGTCAGGGTTATATATAGAACAGCCTATCAACATTATACGCCTAATAACACTAGATTATTGCCTCATTATTGCCAGATTGCTATAGCAATCTGGCAGTAATGAGGCAATAATCTGGTATTTCAATGGATGAAGAAGAAACATGAAATGGTGTATTCTCCTGACCATATGAATGAGGTGATCCATTTGAGGAGGCAATAATAAAGAAAATGCTTTATTATTTCGGGCAAAAAACAAAATGAGGCGAATGACGCTAAACCGAAAATTAATTAACCATGGCCTAAAATAAGATTTCAATATTTGTGCTGTTAGGTTAACTAAATTGACCCTCGGGAATCTATTTCAATCCGGTATATGTTAACTTCCAAAATCGCTCCCTTCTCCGTGGAAACCTGAGGAAGTGAAGCAGTATTTGTTTACCATGTTAAATAAGCTGTTTTACTGGTAAAATGGGACCAGTCACTAATACCTAGGGTTGAAGTCCTCTTAACTGGCCAACATGGCTATAAACGATTGGCTGGACTTGACTTTATGTCCATGTTGCTGTCACTATTAGCCATTGTACAGAAATATGGTACTGTTGATTTTTTTTTTGAAAAACTGAAAAATTAAAATTTGAAATTGCGTGTTGGATAAAGGGTTAAAACGTGTAGTTGGGCAATTTTGCTGTGGGGGTGAGTGGGGTGGGGTGAGGTGGAGTTAGGTTTGGGTGTGGTTAGGTGGGTGGGTGGGTTGTAGGTATTTGGGTTGTGTTTCGGGTGGGAAGGCGTAGGTACTAATAAAGTTTCAGTTGTTGGAGATCATGTAGTGGTAGTCGGAATTTTGCCTTCCGTTGCTGGGGGGGGGGGGGGGGGGTTGCAAATGGAAATCTCGAGTGGACACCCCCACCCCGTATGAGACCCCTTAGCAACGTCCATGCTTGTTTACAGAAGTAAACGGATAACTGACGTCTTGGGTGCGAGTTACAATGCTGGTAGCCTAAGTACAAACGATTGACCAGACCTAACTATATCTCTGTGTTGTGGTAATATAGCCATAGATGCTGAACTGATCATAAACGCAAAAAAATGAAACTATCACTATTATATGCTGGAATGTTGGAATATAATTAGACGGTATTATATTTTCTGTTCCCCGGTGGGAACTGTGGGGAGTTGAGTTGTGTATCCTTACTGCTAAAATAGGACCTCAGCAACCAATGCTTGGCCGAAGTCATCTAAAACCCTCTAAAGTGGCCAGCATATATACAGGTATAAACTATTAGCTAAATTGTATGTGGGTCTTCACAATCGATTGACAGCCAGCCGTATAAATGTCAGTGGCGTAGCTAAGGGTGGCATGGGAGTCCTTATCCCTCCCTAAAAGTTTTGCTCCTCCCCCAACAACCCCCCAATGGCCCCATGAAACTCACATAAGAACCATAAAACGGTCTCCAATATAGGGCTCCTACATACGCTATAAATGCCACATATTCGCCCTTGCAACGCTGAATGTTGCAACATTGATTCGTGTGGGGGTGGGGGGATAGTCCTAACTAGAGCCCTCCGATCGCTTCTCACCCACTTCCCGTAAGGCAACGACCGGGTGGAGGGGGGGGGGTAAACTGAGAGGGAATCTCACCACCCCCCTCATTCCATTCATTTGTTATTGGGGGGGGGGGGGGGGGGTCGGGGTGATATTAATAAAAAGCCCGCAGCGTTGTTTCTTTATGGAAAACAACCGGATATTTTGAAAATCATGAAACACGTTTCAAGCTTTACAACAGAAGCACAATCTTAAGATCGGTCTATGGATTCCCGGAATCTGGAGGTCCATCAACTGTAAGGTTTCTTGGGCTTAACATTATTCAAAAGAATGAGTTACTTGACTAGAAGCAACTATCCCGTTACAGCTCAATGGCGTGCACTGCTCGTTTGAGAAAAAAATTATTCTTCACTTGTAAGTAGTAGATGTATGAAACGACCCACATTGGGGGATCTCATGGGGGATCTCATATGTGACGTCATGTCACGTGGCCCAGTGGCGCCATGTTTGGTTGTCATGGTAACCCGCGTGAGCGTCCATCTTGTGACATGATCTCCGTAGTGATACGTGGTGTGAGTGCGCATGCGCAGCGCGTGTTGTTAGGGTGATACGTGTTTCCGTCATCCATTTTGTATACTGGGGGCCGCCATCTTGGTCTCTATGGTACCACGTGTTTGCTATGTGACCTGAAAACTAACAAGACAGGTGTATGTTCGGAGGGTATGTTCGTTTGATCGGAGTATCACGAATTACCACAATCAACACAATCCCTCCAAATCACCGATATTTACTTTATTTCCCCATTTTATCGGTAGAGCGCGTAGTGCTATAGTACCAAGGGGGTACCGGGGGTGTGTTCGATAGGAGTAATTTCCCGATTTGTAGATTTACCACAAACAACCCGACAATCCGTTCAAATCACCCCAAAACTAATTTCATTTCCCCATTTTATCGGTGTAGCACGTAGTGCTATAGTACCAAATGGCACAGGGGGCGCGTTCGATTGATCTAGAGTATATCTAATTACCCAAATAAACCCGAACAAGTTGTATTATTTCGAATTCTTTCAGAATTTTCTGCTTCTATCTATATATGCGGTATATATGCAATAGTTTTCGCCCGTCTGGCTTTGTATTTGCCCCATATGGTTTGTATATAGTACCGAGAGAGCCCTGTGGGTATGTTCCTTTGGATTAGAGTATACTCCAGTACCACAGAAGAGCCCATCAACTGGAACAGCTTTGCTTATAAAAACTATATTTAGCTATTCTGGTCTGTTCTTGTTAGTTCTGACCGGAATAGCTAAATATAGTTTTTATAAGCAAAGCTGTTCCAGTTGATAGGCTCTTTTACGCTACTGGAGTATAATCTAGTCCAAAGGAACGTACCCACAGGGCTCTCTCGGTACTATTATAAACCATACGGGGCAAATACAAACCAGGCAGGCGAAAACTATTGCATATATAGATAGAAGCAGAAAATTCTGAAAGAATTCGAAATAATACAACTTGTTCGGGTTTATTTGGGTAATTAGATATACTCTAGTTCAATCGAACGCACCCCCTGTGCCCTTTGGTACTATAGCACTACGTGCTACACCGAGAAAATGGGGAAATAAAATCATTTTTTTGTGTGATTTGAAGGGATTGTCAGGTTGTTTGTGGTAATTCTACAAATCGAGAAATTACTCCTATATTCAATCGAACCCCCCCCCCCCAACATGGCGCCACTGGGTCACGTGACATGACGTCACATATGAGATCACCCATGAGATTCCCCCAATGTGGGTCGTTTCATACATCTCCAACTAATATTATACAAAAGGATCCACGAACTTGCTCCTCGTGGTGACGTCCTTGTAAGTGGGCAAAATAAGCAAGTTGAAGACTAAACTTTACTTTCCACACTGCGGTCCCGATTTCACCATCGGTGTCGAAGTTTAATTTTAAAACCATTAACTCATCGCATGCTCCATGCATTATATTCCTTTAAGAGTGGAGTTCTAAATTATTTTTGGGATATCAAAATTTGTTCACATATCTTTGCCTTGTTACAATTTATGGGAGAGTGCCAATGGGCACTCTTCCATAGATTACAACAAGGTAATTCTAAACAACTTCCCTTCAAATGTGACATGTAGAACATCCAAAGAATATGAAGCCTTTAAGTTTTGGTGCGACACTTCAGAAATTAGTATAAAACCCCAAAATGGGCTTCCAGCACTCAAACAGTTAAAGGGCATCAATTCTCTCGTGACTACATGCTGCACTTTAACCCTTTTACCCTTTACCTAACATGAAAAACAGACGACACTTTGCAAAAAAAAAAAATTCTCGAATAACTAATTATTTTCATTTTTTGTCTCAAAAACATAGGTCATGACTCCTCATTGGAACGAGTTCGACGAATAATGAAAATTAATTGGCGATTTTTGAGAATAGCGTTGGCCGCTTTTGACCATTACGTTGGGTAACGGGTTAACAACGTACAGGATATCAATCATTTATTTATATACGATATCAGCCATTTATTTATTTTAGTTTGTTTGTGTTTGTGTTTGTTTGCTTATTTGTTTATTTTAAGTTATTATTGAATTTCGAAAAAAATGAATAAAACCATATGTCACGAGTTCCTTCTAACGAGGATTACATATGGTTTTGTTAAAATTTTTCAAAAACAATTCTTTTTCAGAATTTCAATTTGTAAATTTCACAGAGGGATGGTTCGATTCGTTAGGTACAGCATTAAGCACATTTCGGATGTAAATTGAATGATTTTCAAACAGTTATTTTTTAAATAACTTCTTAATAAATTTTCAATCAAATCTGGTCATGGCTGCTTAGCATCAGCCATGACTAGATTTGATGAAAATCCCTATGGGAACTCCGGGAAGTGAAGCAGTGCCCGTTCACTGCGGAAAACAGGCTCTGATCACTGGTAAAATACGGCCCAGTCACCAATGCTTGAGAGGTGCGAACCCTCTCTAAAATGGGCAACGCTCACTCCTGGTCTTGAGTTGATACTCATGTTGTGGTTATGATTATCCAATGTGAAAATGTATGTGACCTTAAACACCAATATATATATAAATAAATAAATTTGATGAAGTTTTGAAAGCTACTTGGCAAGTCCAACAGTTATATAAAGCTAATGTTTGTTTGTTTTTTACAGATGTCATAATCCAGTCACAGCAAAACCATCTGAAAATGAAGAAAGCTCATTGCATGGCTGGTAAGTTCCAATAAACATTTGATATGTATTTCATGTTGAACACTTGTAGAGATCCGAACCCCAAACAGCAGCCAAACAGCATGTTTAGTCAACTCGCGTGTGACCAGGAGCACTGAAAGCAAAAACAAAAGTGCGTGGTATTGGGTGGGGGTAGTCTCAACTTTCGAGATTTTTTTATGAATAACTTGGCATGCGATGTTGGTAGATATTTACGAGTCGTTGGCTGTACTTTTCTCATTTCTGAGGGATATGTAATGTAATTAATCAGTAACTCGGTTGCATTTTCCGTCACCTACATGGTAAACTTTGACTGAATTCACAAACCATCAAGGGTTTGGCTACAGCCTCACCCCACTCCCCTCCTTCCCCAATGAAACATTAAGGGCAACATCACACACACCATAGTTTTTGGTTTAACACCTCAATTTGTGTCGACAATGGTCAGAAAGAGGCAGGAGTTGGCAATGCACGAGTTCAAAACTTGCCCCCCCCCCCCCCATCCTCACCCGAACTCTCGTATGAATCGGATGCATCCTCACTTCTAAAATATAAAACTAGAGAGTTATTTGAGTGGAAATAGAACAGAAAAGAAGCCCAAAGGTCACGCCCTTAAAAATAAGCATTATGCGTCTTCTGATCAAAAACAAGAAGCCACGTCAAAGCGAAAGTTTCTCGAAGGATAAAAACATCAACCTCAGTCTGACTAGGTAAGCCAGGAACACAATGCAAAGGTGTTCAGATTTATATTTGTTCAAATCGGGTACCTGGGTTAATATTTGGGCTCCTTATGGAGCCCGAATTTTAACTTAGTGCAATGTGAGGTTCTAGGGGATAGATTCATGTATGTTCAAATCGAGTGCCTGGTTGAATATTTGGGCTCTCTAAGGGAGCCCAACTTTTAATTTGGTGCAATATGAGAAATAATCTTTAAAAATCTTCAGATCCACTAGTCAGAATTTTTTGATATTTGGTTTTCAGCATCCTTAGGGAAGTCAGATCAAAGTTTATTCAAATCAAGGCCCTGGGTTAATATGTGGGCTCCCTATTGCTATATGGGGATTAATCTCTAAAAATCTGCTTCTTGAAATACAATCAGAACCTTTCGATACAGCATACAGTATACAACATTCTTTGATGGTTCAGATTTCAGTTGATATTTGTGTCCCCTGTAGGTTGGGGGTGGGGGGGGGGGCAAATTGGTAATATTCTCAAAATCTTTTTCTCCAGCCCCACCAGTCAGACTTTTTCGATATTTGGTATACAGCATTCTTTGAAAATGCAGATTCAGTTTGTTCAAATAAAATACCCGGGTTGATATTTGTGTTCCCTTTTGGGGAGGGGTGGGGTGGGTGCAAATTTTAAAGTGCAAAATTGGTAATATTCTAAAAATCTTTTTCCTCCGGAACCACCAGTCAGAATCTCTTGATATTTTGTATACAACATCCTTCAAGTTTGTTCAAGTCAAGTCCTTAGGTTGATATTTGGACTCCCTACATTTTCTAGATTGTTATTACTGAAAATCTTTGCATTACCTCTGTGGTAGCATTCCAGTACCAGAGAAAAAATATCTGGCATGGACGGCAAAGTTTTAAGTAATTAAATAACTTTATTCCTCTGTTAACTAGCTATAAATGGTAATTAAATCCTTCTTTAAACAACTTTGGTCAGGTGAGCGCCTCGAGCACCATGGGGTCCCTTGTTTTTATTGTAGCAAATAAGCTTTAACTGGTAAAATATGACCCAGTCACCAATGTTTAGGGTGTAAGTCCTAGGTAACATGGGGATAACTGATTGACTAAACTTGACTTTCTCTCCATGTTGCGTTCAGGATTAACCATTGTGCATCAATATGTGACCTTAAACACCAATAAATAAATATAAAAAAGCACCACCGATCTTGACTAGCCGACGTCTCCGTATTCTATGTGTTAGTATTCTTTGTACATCACAAGCGGAACCCATGACACCCCATGCCTAGCAGACGTCTTAGTATTGTACACTATAAGTTGCAAGCTAGGTCGGTTACTCAGTTGTAAGAGAATCGAGTCTTCAATCTCGATGAGCGGTTACTGCGTTGTGTCCTTGGGCAAGAATGGGATGGAATTTCATGTAGATTCGATATAAGTGTCGCAATCTTCAAGTCAATCTGTTTTTGACACTTGCCAACCTTTTGCTGAATTGCAGAAAGGTTGGAAGATGAGCGGGTTTTACTACGGTACGTCAGATGAAGATGAAATGGCATGGGGTGATGTGGACTTGCGGCTTGTGCTTCTACTCACGCAGAATGTTAATTGGTTGGAAGATGAGCGGGTCTGAATACGGTATGTCAGATAAAGATGAAATGGCGTGGGGTGATGTGGACCTGCGGCTCGTGCTTCTACTGACATAGAATGTTAATTCTTTTCCACGAGGGCCAGCCCGGGACCTGCTTTGTCCATTGACAATACTCTTAGTATGCGACCTTAAGCACCAATAAATAAATAAATAATTGACAATACTCTTGTCGTACTTGAATCCCTTTACTCAGGCTTTATCATAGTGTAGATGCTATAATGACTTTCTATGTAAAAGCTTTATTCGGCTACATGATATTTTAATGTTTTTATATTTCAGTATAATTATTTGACTTCCCAAATAATCTTGTACTCTGGCTATTAATACTAATTTTTCCTCACTCCTCAGTTGGACAATAGTGGCGTAAACTACAAAGACACATAACACGCCGATATTATGCTTGCCTGCTTTTTCCGGGTTAGTAAATTAGTCAGTTTGTTACTTTCTGTGAACTTGGCTTCCTCAACCTTGTAAACTTTCTGACACAATATGATCCTGGCTGTTAAGTGTAGTTTAATCCCAAGAAACAAACCTCTCCATCCCTATCAGGCGTTACCATGGACCGGTCCCATCGGGATTGGTACCTGAAAGAATATTAGAAGTAGATTTTTGTTTCTACTCCCGGATACCAGTGGGGTTTTGTTTGCTACGAGATGTTTTTTTTAGCTTCATTGGAAGAGTTCTCACAACACATTGACGGAACATAATCCACTGAGGACACTCCAGCAAAAGACAGTCAAGTTTTCCAGCGAGAAAGGAATACATTTATTCAAGAACACTGTAGCAGGCGCTATACAGATATGTTAATCTCGGACATAAAAAAACAGTTGAATTGTTTCATTCTTGTTTAATTTTCAAAGAGTAGGGAATACAACATACGACATGATGCACTGCCTTGATTACATTTATTTTATTACAATTATATATGGTGGCAAATTTCATCAAAGAAATCGTCCTTGTGAGTGCAACAAGACACGCTCTACAATGCTGAAGCTTCTTGTGGTTCTGGGTCTTGTGGTTCTGGTTCTCGTGGTTCTTGGGGGGGGGGGGTCTGGTGGTTCTGGTTCTTGTGGTTCTGGTTCTTGTGGTTCTGGTGCTTGTAGTTCTGGTGGCTCTTGTGGTTCTGTTGGTTCCGGTTCTTGTGGTTATGGTTCTTATGTTTCTTGTGGTTCTTGTGTTTCTTGTGGTTCTTGTGTTTCTTGTGGTTCTGATTCTTGTGGTTTTGGTTCTTATGGTTCTTGTGGTTTTGGTTCCACTTCTGGTTCTTATGGTTCTGGTTCTATTTCTGGTGGTTCTGATTCTTGTGTTTCTTGGGTTCTGGTTCTGGTGGTTGGTTCATGGGTTGTGGTTCTTGTGGTTATTGGGTTCTTGTGGTTCTGGTTCTTGTGGTTATGGTGGTTATGGTTCTTGTGGTTCTTGTATTTCTAGTTCTTGTGGTTCTGGTTCTTATGCTGCTTATGTTTTTGTGGTTATGGTGGTTGTGGTTCGTGTGGTTCTAGTTCTTGTGTTTCGTGTGGTCCTCGTGGTTCTGTTTGTTGTAGTTCTGTTTTCTGTGGTTCTGGTTCTTGAGGTTCTGGTACTTGTGGGGTTTTTTTTGGTTATGGTTCTTTTGGTTCCTATGGTTCTCGTAGTTGAGGTACTGGTTCTTGTGGTACTGGTTCTTGTAGTTCTTGTTCTTGTGGTTCTTGTGGTTCTACTTCTTGTGATTCTTGTGTTCTGGTTCTTGTGGTTCTGGAGAATCTGGATCTTGTGGTTCAGGTTCTTGTGATTCTGTTCGTTGTGGTACTTGTAGTTCTGGGTCTTATGCCTCTGCTTCTTGTGTTTCTAGTTGTTCTGGTTCTTGTGGTTCTGGCTCTTGTTTTTGTGCTTCTGGTTCTTGTGGATCTTGCTGTTCTGGTTCTTGTGCATCTGGTTCCTGTTGTTATGGTTCGTGGGGTTATGGATCTTGTGCTTCTTGTGGTTTTGTTTTTTGTGGTTATTGTGGTTCTGCTTCTGTTTCTTGTGGTTCTTGTTGTTCTGGTGGTTCTGGTTCTTGTTGTTCTAGTTCTTGTGGTTATTGTGGTTCTTGTGGTTCTGGTTCTTGTATTTCTTTTGGTTCTGGTTCTTGTGGTTCTGGTTCTTGTGGTTCTTGGTTTTCTGTATCTTGTGGTTCTAGTTCCTGTGGATCTTGCGGTTCTGTTTCTTGTGGCGCTTGTGGTTCTGGGTTTTGTGGGTCTGGTTCTCGTGGTTCTTGGGTTCTGGTTTCCCTGATTCTTCAGTTTTTGTGGTTCTTGGGTTCGTGTGGTTCTGGTTCTTGTGGTTCTGGTGGTTCTGGTTTTATGGTTCAAGTTCTTGTGGTTCATGTGTTTCTGATTCTTGTGGTTCTGGGTCTAGTGGTTCTTGTGGTTCTGCTTCTTGAGGTTATTGTTGTCCTGGTTCGTTTGGTTCATGTGGTTCTTGTGGTTCTGGTATTGTGTTTCTTGTGGTTCTGGTTCTTGTGGTTCATGTGGTTCTGGTTCTCGTGGTTCTGGTTCTCGTGGTTCTGGTTCTTGTGTTTCTTGGGATCTGGTTCTGATGGTTGGTTCATGGGTTGTGGTTCTTGGTTTTTTATGGTTCTAGTTCTAGGGGTTCTTGTAATCCTGATTCTTGCGGGTCTTGCAATCTGGTTCTATTGGTTTTGTTTCTTGTGGTTCTGGTCATTGTGGTTCTTGGGGTTCTGGTTGTTGTGGTTCTGGTTCTTGTGGTTCTGTTACTTGTGTTTTTAGTTCTTGTGGTTCTTGTGGTTCTGGTGGTTCTGGTTCTTGTGTTCTGGTTCTTGTGGTTCTTGTGGTTCTGGTTCTTGTGGTTTCAGGTTCTTGTGTTTCTGGTTCTTGTGGCTCTGCTTCTTGTGGTTCTGGTTCTTGTGTTTCTTGTGGTACGAGATACGTATAGTACGTTTACTTTTCGTAACAAACAAAATCCTCGAAATGCACTTCTAGAAAATCGCAACATGTAAAATCGTTATCCGGAGTCAATTCCATCATTCACAGTAACGAAATGATAAAACATCGAACACTAACTAATCATTGAGATTCTTGGGTTCTGGTTCTTGTGGTTTGGGTTCTTGTGGATCTGGTACTTGTGGTTCTGGTACTAGTGGTTGTTGTGGTTCTGGTCCTTGTGTTTCTTGTGGTTCTGGTTCTTGTGGTTCTGATTCTTATGGTTCATGGCTTCTGTTTTTTGTGCTCCCGGTTCTTGTGGTTCTTGTGCTTCTGGTTCTTGTTGTTCTTGTGGTTCGGGCTCTGGTGGTTCTGTTCCTGTGGTTCTTTTAGTTCTGGTTCCTGTGGTTCTTGTGGTTTTTTGTGATTCTTGTGACTCTTATTCTTGTGGTTCTTGTGGGCCTGGTTCTTGTGGTTCTGGTTCTTGTGTTTTTGTGGTTCTGGTTCTTGTGTTTCTTGTAGTTCTGGTTCTTATGGTTCTTGTGCATCTGGTTCTGGTTCTTGAGGTTCTGGTTCTTGTGGTTCTGGTTTTTGTGGTTCTTGGGTTCGGGTTCTTGTCGTTCTTGCGTTCACGTGGTTCTGTTTCTTGTTGTTCTGGAGGTTCTGGTTCTTGGGGTTCTGGTTCTGGGGGTTCTTGTGGTTCTGATTCTTGTGGTTCTGTTTCTAGTGCATCTTGTGGTTCTGATTCTAATGGTTCTTGTGGTTCTGTTTCTTGTGATTCTGGTTCTTGTGGTTCTTGCCTTCTGGTTCTTGTGGTTTCAGGTTCTTGTGTTTCTTGTGGTTCTGATTCTCGTGGCCCTGGTTCTTTGTTTCTTGTGGTACGAGATTTGAATAGTACGTTTACTTATAGTAACAAATCAAAATCCTCGAAATGCACTTCTAGAAAATCGCAACATGTAAAATCGTTATCCGGAGTAAATTCCATCATTCAGAGTAACGATATGATGAATCATCGAAAACTGATCATTCCTGCATGAGATTTGATTTGATTCTGGTGGTCCTGGCGGTTCTGGTGTTTGTGGGTCTCGTTCTTGTGGTTATTGTGGTTCTGATTCTTGTGCTTCCGGAGGTTCTGGTTCCTGTGTTTCTTCTGGTTCCGGTTCTTGTGGTTCAGGTTCTTTTCGTTCTGGTTCTTGTGGTTCTTGGGTTGTGGTTGTTGTGGTTCTTGTGTTCTGGTTGTTGTGGATCTGGTGGTTCTGGTTCCTGTGGTTCTGGTTCTGTGGTTCTTTTTCTTGAGGTTCTTGTGGTTCTGGTTCTTGTGGTTCTGGTTCCTGTGGTTCTTGGGATCTGGTGGTTCTGGTTCTTGTAGTTCTTTCATTCGGGTCATTGTGGTTCCTGTGTTCTGGTTCCTGTCGTTCAGATTTTTGTGGTTCTGGTTCTTGTGGTTCTGGTTCTTGTGGCTCTGATTCTTGTGGCTCTGATTCTTGTGGTTCTGGTTTTTGTGGTTCTGGTTCTGGATCTTGTGGCTCTGATTCTTGAGGTTCTGGTTCTTGTGTTTCCTGTGGTACGAGATACGTATAGTACGTTTACTTTTCGTAACAAACACAATCCTCGAAATGCACTTCTAGAAAATCGCAACATGTAAAATCGTTATCAGGAGTCAATTCCATCATTTACAGTAACGAAATGATAAAACATCGAACAATAATCATTCCTGCATGAGATCTGATTCGATTCTGGTGGTTCTGGCTCTTGTAGTTCAGGTTCTTGTGGTTCTCGTTCTTCAGGTTATTATGGTTCTGATTCTTGTGCTTCTGGTGTTTCTGGTTGTTGTGTTTCTTGTGGTTCTGGTTCTTGTGGTTCTGGCTCTTGTAGTTATTGGGTTCTGGTTCTTGTGGTTATTGGGTTCTGGTTCTTGTGGTTCTTGTGTTCTGGTTGTAGTGGTTCTGGTTCTTGTGGTTCTTGGGTTCTGGTTGTTGTGGTTTATGTGGTTCTGTTTCTTGTGGTTCTCGTTCTTGTGGTTCTGATCTTTCTGCCTCTGGTGGTTCTGGTTCTTGTGTTTCTTATAGTGCTGGTTCTTGTGTGTCTGGGTCTTTGGTTCTTGTGGGTCTGATATTTGCAGTTTTTGGGGTTCTGGTTCTTGAGGTTCTGGGGTTCGTGTTCTTGTGGTTCTTGGGTTCTGGTTCTTCTGTTCTTGTTGTTGTGGTTCTGGTTCTTGTGATTATTGGGTTCTTGTGGATCTGGTACTTGTGGTTCTGGTACTTGTGATTGTTGCGGTTCTGGTTCTCGTGTTTCTTGTTGTTCTGGTTGTTGTGGTTCAGGTTCTTTTGGTTCTTTTGGTTCTGGGATTCTGGTTGTTGTGGTTCTTGTGTTCTGGTTGTTGTGGTTCTGGTAGTTCTGGTTTCTGTGGTTCTGGTTCTTGTGGTTCTTTTTCTTGAGGTTCTTGTGGTTCTTGGGATCTGGTGGTTCCGGTTCTTGTGGTTCTTTTATTCGGGTCCTTGTGGTTCCTGTGTTCTGGTTCCTGTGGTTTAGATTCTTGTGGTTCTGGTGGTTCTGGATCTTGTGGTTCTGGCTCTTGTGGTTCTGGTTCTTGTGGTTCTGGTTCTTGTGGCTCTGATTCTTGTGGTTGTGTTTCTTGTGGTACGAGATACGTAGAGTACGTTTACTTTTCGTAACAAACAAAATCCTCGAAATGCACATCTAGAAAATCGCAACATGTAAAATCGTTATCCGGAGTCAATTCCATCATTCACAGTAACGAAATGATAAAACATCGAACACTAACTAATCATTGAGATTCTTGAGTTCTGGTTCTTGTGGTTCGGGTTCTTGTGGATCTGGTACTTGTGGTTCTGGTACTTGTGGTTGTTGTGGTTCTGGTTCTTGTGTTTCTTGTGGTTCTAGTTCTTGTCGTTCTTGTGGTTCGGGCTCTGGTGGTTCTGTTCCTGTGGTTCTTTTAGTTCTGGTTCCTGTGGTTCTTGTGGTCTTGTGATTCTTGTGACTCTTATTCTTGTGGTTCTTGTGGATCTGGATCTTGTTGTTCTGGTTCTCATAGTTCTTGGGGTCTGGTGGTTCTGGCTCTTGTGGTTCTGGTTCTTGTGGTTCTGGTGGCTTTTGTGGTTCTGTTGGTTCTGGTTCTTGTGGTTCTGGTTCTTGTGATTTTGTGGTTCTGGTTCTTGTGTTTCTTGTAGTTCTGGTTCTTATGGTTCATGTGCTTCTGGTTCTGGTTCTTGAGGTTCTGGTTCTTGTGGTTCTGGTTCTTGTGGTTCTTGGGTTCGGGTTCTTGTCATTCTTGCGTTCACATGGTTCTGTTTCTTGTTGTTCTGGAGGTTCTGGTTCTTGTGGTTCTGGTTATGGGGGTTCTTGTGATTCTGATTCTTGTGGTTCTGTTTCTAGTGCATCTTGTGGTTCTGGTTCTAATGGTTCTTGTGGTTCTGTTTCTTGTGATTCTGGTTCTTGTGGTTCTTGCCTTCTGGTTCTTGTGGTTTTGTTTATTGTGGTTCTGCTCCGTGTGGTTCTTGGGGTTCTGGTTCATGTTCTTTTTGGGTTCTGGGTCTTGTGTTTCTTGTGTTCCGGTTCTTGTGGTTCTGGTTCTTGTGGTTCTGGCACTTGTGGTTCTGGTTCTTGTGGTTCTGGCTCTTGTGGTTCTGATTCTTGTGGTTCTGGTTCTTGTGTTTCTGGATCTTGTGGCTCTGATCCTTGTGGTTCTGGTTCTTGTGGCTCTTATTCTTGTGGTTGTGGTTCTTGTGTTTCTTGTGGTACGAGATACGTATAGTACGTTTACTTTTCGTAACAAACAAAATCCTCGAAATGCACTTTTAGAAAATCGCAACGTGTAAAATCGTAATCCGGAGTTAATTCCATCATTCATAGTAACGAAATGATGAAACATCGAAAACTGATCATTGCTGCATGAGATTTGATTTGATTCTGGTGTTTCTGGCTCTTTTGGTTCATGTGGTTCTGGTTCTTGTGGTTCCTTTTCTTGTGTTTATTGTTGTTCTGATTCTTGTGCTTCTGGTGGTTCTGGTTCTTGTATTTCTTGTGGTTCTGGTTCTTGTTGTTCAGGTTCTTTTGATGTTGGTTCTTGTGGTTTTTGGGTTCTGGTTCTTGTGGTTCTTCTGTTCTGGTTGTTGTGGTTCTGATGGTTCTGGTTCCTGTGGTTCTTGTGGTTCTGGTTCTTGTGGTTCTGGTTCTTGTTGTTCTTGGGATCTGGTGATTGTGGTTCTTTTGGTTGTTGGGTTCTGGATCTTTCGGTTCTTGTGGTTCTGCTTCTTGTGGTTCTTGTGTTCTGGGTCTTGTACTTCTGGTTCTTGTGGTTCTGGTGGTTCTGGTTCCTGTGTTTATTGTGGTTCTTTTAGTTGTTATTCTTGTTGTTTTTGTTCTTGTGGTTATTGTTCTTATTCTTGTGCTTCTGGTGGTTCTGGTTCTTGTGTTTCTTGTGGTTCTGGTTCTTGTGGTTCAGGTTTTTTTGATGCTGGTTCTTGTGGTTCTCGGGTTCTGGTTCTTGTGGTTTTTCTGTTCTGGTTGTTGTGGTTCTGGTGGTTCTGGTTCCTGTGGCTCTTGTGGTTCTGGTTCTTGTGGTTATTGGGATCTGGTGGTTGTGGTTCTTTTGGTTGTTGGGTTCTGGATCTTGCGGTTCTTGTGGTTCTGCTTCTTGTAGCTCTTGGGTTCTGGGTCTTGTACTTCTGGTTCTTGTGGTTCTGGTGGTTGCGGTTCCTGTGGTTCTTGTGGTTCTTTTCGTTGTTATTCTTGTGGTTCTTGTGGTTGTTGGGTTTCTTGTGGTTCTGGTTCTAGTGTTTTGGTTCTTGTAGTTCTTCGGTTCTGGTTCTTGTGGTTATTGTGGTCCAAGATCTTGTGGTTCTTGTGGTTCTTTTTCTTGTTTTCTTAAGGTTCTTGTGGTTCTTGGTATCTGGTGGTTGTGGTTCTTTTGGTTGTTGGGTTCTGGTTCTTGTGATTCTTGTGGTTCTGGTTCTTGCGGTTCTTGTGGTTCTGCTTCTTGTGGTTCTTGGGTACTGGGTCTTATACTTCTGATTCTTGTGGTTCTGGTGGTTCTGGTTCATGTGGTTCTTGTGGTGCCTGTGGTTCTTTTAGTTGATATTCTTGTGGTTCTTGTGGTTGTTGGGTTTCTCGTGGTTCTGGTTCTTGTGGTTCTGGTTCTTGTGGATTTTGTGGTTCTTGTGGATTTTGTGGTTCTGGTTGTTCTGGTACATGTGGTTCTTTTGTTCTGGTTCTTGTGTTTTGGTTCTTGTAGTTCTTCGGTTCTGGTTCTTGTGGTTATTGTGGTCCTAGTTCTTGTGGTTCTTGGGTTCTGATTCTTGTGGTTCTTGTGGTTCTTGTGGCTTTGGTTCTTGTACTTCTTGTGGTTCTGGTTCTTGTGGTTCTTGTATTTGTGGTTCTTTTGGTTCTGGTTCTTGTGGTTCTTGGGTTCTGGTTCTTGTGCTTCTTGTGGTCCTGGTTCTTGAGTTTCTTGTGGTTTATGTGGGTTCTGGTTCCTGTGGTTCCGCTTCTTGTGGTTCTGGTTCTTTTCGTTCTGGTTCTTGTGGTTCTGGTTCATGCGGTTTTGGTTCTTGTGGTTCTGGTTGTTGGGGTTCTTGTGGTTATGGTTCTTGTGGGTTTGTTTCTTGTGGTTCTTGTGTTCTGGTTATTGTGGTTCATGAGTTCTAGTTCTTGTGATTCTGGTTCTTGTGGTCCTTGCGATTCTGGTTTATTTGTTCTTGTGGTTCTGTTTTTGTGGTCCTGGATCTTGTGTTCCTGTGGTTCTGGTTCTTGTGTTTCTCCTTCTCGGCGTTCTTGTGGTTCTGGTTCTTGTGCTTCTGGTTCTTGTAGTTCTGGTTCCTGTGGTTCAGGTTCTTTTGGTCCTTGTAGTTTTGCTTTTTGTGGTTCTTGGGTTCTGGTTCTTGTGGGTCTTGTGTTTTGGTTGTTGTGGTGGTGATTCTTATTCCTGTTTTTCTTGTGGTTCTTTTTCTTGTGGTTCTTTTCCTTGAGTTTCTTGTGGTTCTGGTTCTTGTGGTTCTTGGGATCTGGTGATTGTGGTTCTTGGGTTCTGTTTTTGTGGTTCTGGTCCTTGCAGTTCTGCTTCTGCTTCTTGTAGTTGTTATACTTGCGGTTCTTGTGGTTCTTGCGGATCCAGAAACTCGCAACATAGAAAATCGTAATCCGGTGTTAATTACACCATTCACAGTAACGAAATGATGAAACATCGAAAACTGATCATTCTTGCATGAGATCTGACTTGATTCTGGTGCTTCCGGTTCTTGTGGTTCTTGTAGTTCTTGTGGTTCTGGTTCTTGTGGTTCTGGTGGTTCTTGTGTTTCTTGTGGTTTTTGTGGTTCTGGTTCTTGTAGTTCTTGCATTCTGGTTTTTGTGGTTTTGGTTTTAGTGGTTCTGGCCCTTGTGGTTCAGGTGGTTCTGGTTCTTGTGATTGTGGATCTTGTGGTTCTGATTCTTGTGCTTCTGATGGTTCTGGTTGTTGTGTTTCTTTTGATTCTGGTTTTTGTGGTTGTGGTTCTTGTGGTTCTGGTGGTTCTGGTGGTTCTGGGTCTTGCGGTTCTGGTTCTTGTGGCTGTTGGGTTCTGGTTCTTAAGTTTCTTGATTTCTGGTTATTGTGGTTCTTGGGTTCTGGTTGTTGTGGTTCCTGGGTTCTGGTTGTTGTGGTTCTGTTCTTGTATTTCTTGGGTTCTGATTCTTGTGGTTCTCTTTCTTATGTTTCTGGTACTTGTGGGTCTTGTGGTTCCTGTGGTTCTTATGGTTCTGCTTCTTGTGGATCACGGGTTCTTGTTCTTGGGGTTCTTGGGTTTCTTGTGGTTCTGGTTCTTGTGCTTCCTCTAGTTCGGGTTCTGTGTTTCTTTTTCCTGTAGTTCTTGTAGTTCTCGTGGTTCTGGTTCTTGTGGTCCAGGTTCTTGAGGTTCTTGTGGTTCTGGTTTTGTGATTCTTGTGGTTCTCGTGGTTCGGGATCTTGTGGTTCTGGTTCTTGTGATTATTGTGTTTCTTGGGTCATTGTGGATCTGGTTATTTTGGTTATGGTTCTTGTGGTTCTTTGGTTCTGGTTCTTGTGGGTCTTATCGATCTGGATCTTGTGGTTCTTGTGACTCTTATTCTTGTGGTTCTTGTGGATCTGGATCTTGTTGTTCTGGTTCTCGTAGTTCTTGGGGTCTGGTGGCTCTGGCTCTTGTGGTTCTGGTTCTTGTGTTTCTGGTGGCTTTTGTGGTTCTGTTGGTTCTGGTCCTTGTGGTTCTGGTTCTTGTGTTTTTGTGGTTCTGGTTCTTGTGTTTCTTGTAGTTCTGGTTCTTATGGTTCTTGTGCTTCTGGTTCTGGATCTTGAGGTTCTGGTTCTTGTGGTTCTGGTTCTTGTGGTTCTTGGGTTCGGGTTCTTGTCATTCTGGCGTTCATATGGTTCCGTTTCTTGTTGTTCTGGAAGTTCTGGTTCTTGTGGTTCTGCTTCTGTGGGTTCTTGTGATTCTGATTCTTGTGGTTCTGTTTCTAGTGCATCTTGTGGTTGTGGTTCTAATGGTTCTTGTGGTTCTGTTTCTTGTGATTCTGGTTCTTGTGGTTCTTGCCTTCTGGTTCTTGTGGTTTTGTTTATTGTGGTTCTGCTCCGTGTGGTTCTTGGGGTTCTGGTTCATGTGCTTTTTGGGTTCTGGGTCTTGTGTTTCTTGTGTTCCGGTTCTTGTGGTTCTGGTTCTTGTGGTTCTGGCACTTGTGGTTCTGGTTCTTTTGTTCTGGCTCTTGTGGTTCTGATTCTTGTGGTTCTGGAACTTGTGGTTCTGGATCTTGTGGCTCTGATCCTTGTGGTTCTGGTTCTTGTGGTTCTTATTCTTGTGGTTGTGGTTCTAGTGTTTCTTGTGGTACGAGATACGCATAGTACGTTTACTTTTCGTAACAAACAAAATCCTCGAAATGCACTTCTAGAAAATCGCAACGTGTAAAATCGTAATCCGGAGTTAATTCCATCATTCATAGTAACGAAATGATGAAACATCGAAAACTGATCATTGCTGCATGAGATTTGATTTGATTCTGGTGTTTCTGGCTCTTTTGGTTCATGTGGTTCTGGTTCTTGTGGTTCCTTTTCTTGTGGTTATTGTTATTCTGATTCTTGTGCTTCTGGTGGTTCTGGTTCTTGTATTTCTTGTGGTTCTGGTTCTCGTTGTTCAGGTTCTTTTGATGTTGGTTCTTGTGGTTCTTGGGTTCTGGTTCTTGTGGTTCTTCTGTTCTGGTTGTTGTGGTTCTGATGGTTCTGGTTCCTGTGGTTCTTGTGGTTCTGGTTCTTGTGGTTCTGGTTCTTGTGGTTCTTGGGATCTGGTGATTGTGGTTCTTTTGGTTGTTGGGTTCTGGATCTTGCGGTTCTTGTGGTTCTGCTTCTTGTGGTTCTTGGGTTCTGGGTCTTGTACTTCTGGTTCTTGTGGTTCTGGTGGTTCTGGTTCCTGTGGTTATTGTGGTTCTTTTAGTTGTTATTCTTGTGGTTTTTGTTCTTGTGGTTATTGTTCTTATTCTTGTGCTTCTGGTGGTTCTGGTTCTTGTGTTTCTTGTGGTTCTGGTTCTTGTGGTTCAGGTTCTTTTGATGCTGGTTCTTGGGTTCTGGTTCTTGTGGTTTTTCTGTTCTGGTTCTGGTGGTTCTGGTGGTTCTGGTTCCTGTGGCTCTTGTGGTTCTGGTTCTTGTGGTTATTGGGATCTGGTGGTTCTGGTTCTTTTGGTTGTTGGGTTCTGGATCTTGCGGTTCTTGTGGTTCTGCTTCTTGTAGTTCTTGGGTTCTGGGTCTTGTACTTCTGGTTCTTGTGGTTCTGGTGGTTGCGGTTCCTGTGGTTCTTGTGGTTCTTTTCGTTGTTATTCTTGTGGTTCTTGTGGTTGTTGGGTTTCTTGTTGTTCTGGTTCTTGTGTTTTGGTTCTTGTAGTTCTTCGGTTCTGGTTCTTGTGGTTATTGTGTGGTCCTAGTTCTTGTGGTTCTTGTGGTTCTTTTTCTTGTTTTCTTAAGGTTCTTGTGGCTCTTGGTATCTGGTGGTTGTGGTTCTTTTGGTTGTTGGGTTCTGGTTCTTGTGATTCTTGTGGTTCTGGTTCTTGCGGTTCTTGTGGTTCTGCTTCTTGTGGTTCTTGGGTTCTGAGTCTTATACTTCTGATTCTTGTGGTTCTGGTGGTTCTGGTTCCTGTGGTTCTTGTGGTGCCTGTGGTTCTTTTAGTTGATATTCTTCTGGTTCTTGTGGTTGTTGGGTTTCTCGTGGTTCTGGTTCTTGTGGTTCTGGTTCTTGTGGATTTTGTGGTTCTTGTGGATTTTGTGGTTCTGGTTGTTCTGGTACTTGTGGTTCTTTTGTTCTGGTTCTTGTGTTTTGGTTCTTGTAGTTCTTCGGTTCTGGTTCTTGTGGTTATTGTGGTCCTAGTTCTTGTGGTTCTTGGGTTCTGATTCTTGTGGTTCTTGTGGTTCTTGTGGCTTTGGTTCTTGTACTTCTTGTGGTTCTGGTTCTTGTGGTTCTTGTATTTGTGGTTCTTTTGGTTCTGGTTCTTGTGGTTCTTGGGTTCTGGTTCTTGTGCTTCTTGTGGTTCTGGTTCTTGAGTTTCTTGTGGTTCATGTGGGTTCTGGTTCCTGTTGTTCCGCTTCTTGTGGTTCTGGTTCTTTTCGTTCTGGTTCTTGTGGTTCTGGTTCTTGCGGTTTTGGTTCTTGTGGTTCTGGTTGTTGGGGTTCTTGTGGTTATGGTTCTTGTGGGTATGTTTCTTGTGGTTCTTGTGTTCTGGTTATTGTGGTTCATGAGTTCTAGTTCTTGTGATTCTGGTTCTTGTGGTCCTTGCGATTCTGGTTTATTTGTTCTTGTGGTTCTGTTTTTGTGGTCCTGGATCTTGTGTTCCTGTGGTTCTGGTTCTTGTGTTTCTCCTTCTCGGCGTTCTTGTGGTTCTGGTTCTTGTGCTTCTGGTTCTTGTAGTTCTGGTTCCTGTGGTTCTTGTGGTTCAGGTTCTTTTGGTCCTTGTAGTTTTGCTTTTTGTGGTTCTTGGGTTCTGGTTCTTGTGGGTCTTGTGTTTTGGTTGTTGTGGTGGTGATTCTCGTTCCTGTTTTTCTTGTGGTTCTTTTTCTTGTGGTTCTTTTCCTTGAGTTTCTTGTGGTTCTGGTTCTTGTGGTTCTTGGGATCTGGTGATTGCGGTTCTTGGGTTCTGTTTTTGTGGTTCTGGTCCTTGCAGTTCTGCTTCTGCTTCTTGTCGTTGTTATACTTGCGGTTCTTGTGGTTCTTGAGGATCCAGAAAATCGCAACATAGAAAATCGTAATCCGGTGTTAATTACACCACTCACAGTAACGAAATGATGAAACATCGAAAACTGATCATTCTTGCATGAGATCTGACTTGATTCTGGTGCTTCCGGTTCTTGTGGTTCTTGTAGTTCTTGTGGTTCTGGTTCTTGTGGTTCTGGTGGTTCTTGTGTTTCTTGTGGTTTTTTGTGGTTCTGGTTCTTGTAGTTCTTGCATTCTGGGTTTTGTGGTTTTGGTTTTAGTGGTTCTGGCCCTTGTGCTTCAGGTGGTTCTGGTTCTTGTGGTTGTGGATCTTGTGGTTCTGATTCTTGTGCTTCTGATGGTTCTGGTTGTTGTGTTTCTTTTGATTCTGGTTTTTGTGGTTGTGGTTCTTGTGGTTCTGGGTCTTGCGGTTCTGGTTCTTGTGGCTCTTGGGTTCTGGTTCTTAAGTTTCTTGATTTCTGGTTATTGTGGTTCTTGGGTTCTGGTTGTTGTGGTTCCTGGGTTCTGGTTGTTGTGGTTCTGTTCTTGTATTTCTTGGGTTCTGATTCTTGTGGTTCTCGTTCTTATGTTTCTGGTACTTGTGGGTCTTGTGGTTCCTGTGGTTTTTATGGTTCTGGTTCTTGTGGATCATGGGTTCTTGTTCTTGGGGTTCTTGGGTTTCTTGTGGTTCTTGTGGTTCTGGTTCTTGTGCTTCTTGCAGTTCGGGTTTTGTGTTTCTTTGTCCTGTAGTTCTTGTAGTTCTCGTGGTTCTGTTTCTTGTGGACCAGGTTCTTGAGGTTCTTGTGGTTCTGGTTTTGTGATTCTTGTGGTTCTCGTGGTTCGGGATCTTGTGGTTCTGGTTCTTGTGGTTATTGCGTTTCTTGGGTCATTGTGGATCTGGTTATTTTGGTTATGGTTCTTGTGGTTCTTGGGTTCTGGTTCTTGTGGGTCTTATCGTTCTGGATCTTGTGATTCTGGTTCCTGAGGTTCATCGGTTACTTGTGTTATACTTTTGTGTCTCTGGTTCTTGGTTTCTGGTTCTTGCGATTCTTGAGCTTCCTGGGTTTCTTGTGGTTCTGGTTCTTGTGGTTCTTGTTGTTTTTGTGGTTCTCGTTCTTGTGTTTTTGTGGTTCGGTGTCTTGTGGTTCTTGTTCTTGTGGTTCCGTTGTTGCGGATCTAGTGGTTCTGGTTCTTGTTGGTTCTTGGGTTTTGGTTCTTGTGCATCTAGTTCTTGTGATTCTTGTGGTTCTGGGGGTTCTGGTTCCTTTGATTCTTGTGGTTCTTGTTCTCGCAGTTCTTATGGTTCTGGTCCTTTTGGGTCTGGTTCTTGGGATCTGGTGGTTCTGATTCATGTTTTCTGGTTCTTGTGTTCTGGTTGCTGTGGTTCTGGTTCTTGTGGCCCTGGTGGTTCTTGTGGTTCTGAGAGTTCTGTTTCTTGTGGTTCTGTTTCTTGGGTTCCTGCTTCTTGTGTTTCTTGTGGTTCTGATTCTTGTGGTTCTGGTTCTTGTGTTTCTTGTGGAACAAGATTTCTACAGTATGTTTATTTATCGTAACAAAAAACTCATCGAAAAGCACTTCTAGAAAATCGCAACATGTAACATCCTTATCCGGAGTTAATTCCATTATTCACAGAAACGAAATGATGACACATCGAAAACTGATCGAAAACTGATCATTCCTGCATGATCTGATTTGATTCTGGTTCTTGTGGTCCTGATTCTTGGGTTCTGGTTCTTGGGGTTCTGGTGGTTCTTGTGTTTCTGGTGGTTCTGGTTCTTGTGGTTCTTGCATTCTGGTTCTTATGGCTTTTGTTCTTGTGGTTCTGGCCCCTGTGGTTCATTTGGTTCTGGTGGTTCTGCTTCTTGTGGTTCTGATTCTTGTGCTTCTGGTGTTTCTGGTTCTTGTGTTTCTCTTTCTTATTATTGTGGTTCTTGTGGTTCTGGGTTTTGAGATTCTGGTTCTGGTGGTTCGTGGGGGTGGGGGGGGGGGGTCTGTAGGTTCTGGTTCTTGTAGTTCTGGTTTTTGTGGTTCTTGTTCTTGTGCTTCTGTTGGTTCTGGTTCTTGTGTTTCCTGTGGTTCTTGTGTTTCTTGAAGTTCTGATTCTTGTGGTTCTGGTTCTTATGGTTCTTATGGTTCTTGTGGTTCTGGTTCCGGTTCTGTTTCTGGTGGTTCTGGTTCTGGTTCTGTTGGTTTCGGTTCCTGTGGCTCTAGGGTTCTGGTTCTTGTGGTTCTTGGGTTCTGATTCTTATAGTTCTTGGGTTCATGCGGTTCTGTTTCTTGTTGTTCTGCTTGTTCTGGAGGTTCTGGGTGTTGTAGTTCTGGTTTTGGTGGTTCTTGTTCTTTTTGTGGTTCTAGTTCTAGGGGTTCTTGTGGTTCTGTTTCTTGTGGTTCTGTTTCTTGTGATTCTGGTTCTTGTGGTTCTTGTGGTTTCGTTTCTTGTGGTTCTGGTCATTGGGGTTCTTGGGGTTCTGTTTCATGTGGTTCTTGGGTTCTGGTTCTTGTCGTTCTTGTGTTTCTGGTTCTTGTGCTTCTGGTGGTTCTGGGTCTTGTGGTTCTGGTTCTTGTGGTTCTGTTTCTTGTGGTTCAGGTTCTTGTGTTTCTTGTTTCTTGGTTCTGATTCTTGTGGCTCTGGTTCTTGTGTTTCTTGTGGTACGAAATTTGAGTAGTACGTTTACTTATAGTAACAAATCAAAATCCTCGAAATGCACTTCTAGAAAATCGCAACATGTAAAATCGTTATCCGGCGTTAATTCCATCATTCATAGTAACGAAATGATGAAACATCGAACTCTTCCTGCAGGAGATTTGATTTGATTTTGGTGGTTCTGGTTCTTGTGGTTCAAGTGGTTCCAGTTCTTGTCGTTATTGTGCTTCTGATTCTTGTGCTTCTGGTGGTTCTGGTTCTTGTGTTTCTTGTAGTTCCGGTTCTTGTGGTTCCGGTTCTTGTGGTTCTTGTAGTTCTGCTTCTTGTGGTTTTCGGGTTCTGGTTCTTGTGGTTCTTGTGTTCTGGTTATTGTGGTTCTGGTGATTCTGGTTCCTGTGGTTCTTATGGTTCTGCTTCTTGTGGATCATGGGTTCTTGTTCTTGGGGTTCTTGGGTTTCTTGTGGTTCTTGTGGTTATTTTGGTTCTGGTTCTTGCGGTTCTTGAGGTTCTTGTTCTTGAGGTTCTGGTTTTTGTGGTTCTTGGGTTCTGGTTCTAATGTTCTGGTTGTTGTGGTTCTGGTTCTTGTGGTTCTTGGGTTCTGGTTCTTGGGGTTCAAGTTCTTGTGGTTCTGGTACTTGTGGTTGTTATGGTTCTGGTTATTGTGTTTCTTGTGGTTCTGCTTCTTGTGGTTCTTGTGGTTCTGGTTCTTATGGCTCTTGGGTTCTGGTTCTTATGCTCCTGGTTCTTGTGCTTGTGGTGCTTGTGGTCCTTGTGGTTCTTGTGATTCTGGCTCTAGTGTTTCTGGTTCCTGTGGTTCTTTTGGTTTTGGTTCTTGTGGTTCTGGTTCTTGTGGTTCTTATAGTTTTTGTGATTTTTGTGGTTCTTATTCTTGTGGTTCTGGATCTTGCTTTTCTGGTTCTCGTGGTTCTTGGGGTCTGATGGTTCTGGTTCTGGTGGTGGTTCTGGTTCTGGTGGTTCTTGTTTATGTGGTTTTGGTGCTCTTGGTGGTTCTGTTGGTTCTGGTTCTTGTGGTTCTGGTTATTGCGGTTTTTGTGGTTCTGCTTCTTGTGGTTCTTGGGTTCTGGGTCTTGTACTTCTGGTCCTTGTGGTTCTGGTGGTTCTGATTCCTGTGGTTCTTGTGGTTCTTGTAGTTGTTATTATTGTGGTTCTTGTGGTTCTTGGGTTTCCTGTGGTTCTGGTTGTTCTGATTCTTGTGTTTTGGTTCTTGTAGTTCTTCGGTTCTGGTTCTTGTGGTTATTGTGGCCCTAGTTCTTGTGGTTATGGTGGTTCTTGTGGTTCTTGTGGCGCTGGTTCTTGTGCCTTTATGCTTCGGGTTCTTGTGGTTCTCGGTCTTCTGGTTCTTGTTATTGTGGTTCTTTTGCTTCTGATTCTTGTGGTTGTTGGGTTCTGAATTTTGCGGTTCTTGTTCTTGTGGTTCTGGTTTTTATGGTTCTTGTGGTTCCGGTTCTTGAGATTCTGGTTCTTGTGACCCTTGTGGTTCTAGTTCTTGTGATTCTTGTGGTTCTGGTTCTTGTGGTTTTGCTGATTCTTGTGGGTTGTTGTTCCTGTGGTTCTGCTTCTTGTGGTTCCGGTTCTTTTCGTTCTGGTTCTTGTGGTTCTAGTTCTTAGGGTTCTTGTGGTTATGGTTCTTGTGGTTATGTTTCTTGTGGTTCTCGTGCTCTGGTTCTTGTGGTTCATGAGTTCTAGTTCTAGTTGTTCTAGTTCTTGTGGTTCTTGTGATTCTGGTTCATTTGGTTCTCGTGATTCTGTTTTTGTGGTTTTGGATCTTCTTGTTCCTGTGGTTCTGGTTCTTGTGGTTCTTGTGTTTCTGGTTCTTGGTGTCCTTGTGGCTCTGGTTCTTGTGGTTCTGGGTCTTGTGGTTCTGGGTCTTATGATTCTTATGGTTCTGGTTCTTGTGGTTCTAGGGTTCTTATTCCTGTGGTTCTTGGGATCCGGTTCTTGTGGTTCTGGTTCTTCTGCTTCTGGTGGTTCTGGATCCTGTGGTTCTTATGGTTCTTGTGGTTCGCGTGGTTCTGTTTCTTGTGGTTCTGGTTGTTGCGGTTCCGGTAATCTGGTGGTTCTGATGCTTGTGGTTCTTGTGTTTTGGTTCCCGTGGTTCTGGTTCCCGTGGTTCTGATTCTTGTGGTTCTATTTCTTGTGGTTCTGTTTTTTGTGGTTTTTGTGGTTCTGGTTCTTGCGGTTCTGGTTCTGTGGTTCTGGTTCCTGTGGTTCTGGTTCCTGTGGTTCTGGTTCTTGCAGTTCTGGTTTTCGTGTTTCTTGTGGTTCCGGTTCTTTTGGTTCTTGTAGTTCTGCTTCTTGTGGTTCTTGGGTTCTGGTTCTTGTGGTTCTTGTGTTTTGGTTGTTGTGGTTCTGGTGAATTTGGTTCCTGTGGATCTTTTTTCTTGAGGTTCTTGTGGTTCTGGTTCTTGTGGGTCTTGTTCTTGTGGTTCTTGGGATCTGGTGGTCGTGGTTCTTGGGTACTGGTTCTTGGGTACTGGTTCTTGTGATTCTGGTCCTTGCGGTTCTTGCGGTTCTGCTTCTTTTGGTTTTTTGGTTCTGGGTCTTGTACTTCTGGTTCTTATGGTTCTGGTGGTTCTGGTTCATGTGTTTCATGTGGTTCTTGAGGCTCTTGTAGTTGTTATACTTGCGATTCTTGTGGTTCTTGCGGTTCCAGAAAATCGCAACATGGAAAATCGTTATCCAGTGTTAATTCCACCATTCACAGTAACGAAATGATGAAACGTCGAAAACTGATCATTTCTGCATGAGATCTGATTTGATTCTGGTGGTTCTGTTTCTTTTGGTTGTTGTGGTTGTGGTTCTTGTGGTTCTGGTAGTTCTTGTGTTTCTTGTTGTTCTTTTTCTTGTAGTTTTTGCATTCTGGTTTTTGTGGTTTGGGTTCTTGTGGTTCTGGCCCTTGTGCTTCAGGTAGTTCTGGTTCTTGTGGTTGTGGATTTTGTGGTTGTGATTTTGGTGCTTCTGATGGTTCTGGTTGTTGTGTTTCTTGTGGTTCTGGTTTTTGTGGTTGTGGTTGTTGTGGTTCTGGTTCTTGGGGTTCTGGTTCTTGTGGCTTTTGGTTTGAGGTTCTGGTTCTTGTGGTATGAGGTATGTATAGTACGTTTACTTTTCGTAGCAAACAAAATCCTCGAAATGCACTTCTAGAAAATCGCAACATGTAAAATCGTTATCCGGAGTCAATTCCATCATTCGCAGTAACGAAATTATAAAACATCGGACACTAATCATTCCTGCATGAGATCTGATTTGATTCTGGAGGTTCTGGCTCTTGTGGTTCTTGTTGTGGTTCTCGTTCTTGTGGTATTGTGGTTCTGATTCTTGTGCTTCTGGTGGTTCTGGTTGTTGTGTTTCTTGTACTTATGATCTTGTGGTTCTGGTTCTTTGGATCTTGCGGCTCTGGTTTCTGCGGTTCTTGAGGTTATGGTTCTTGAGGTTCTGATTTTTGTGGTTCTTGGGTTCTGGTTCTTCTGTTCTGGTTGTTGTGGTTGTTGTGGTTCTTGGGTTCTGGTTCTTGGGGTTCGAGTTCTTGTGGTCCCCGTACTTGTGGTTGTTATGGTTCTGGTTATTGTGTTTCTTGTGGTTCTGGTCCTTGTGGTTCTGGTTCTTATGGCTCTTTGGTTCTGGTTCTTATACTCGTGGTTCTTGTGCTTGTGGTTCCTGTGATTCTGGCTCTCGTGGTTCTGGTTCCTGTGGTTCTGGTTCTTGTAGTTTTCTTGATTCTTGTGGTTCTTATTCTTGTGGTTCTGGACCTTGTGGTTCTGTTTCTTGTGGTTCTTGGGGTCTGGTGGTTCTGGTTCTGGTGGTTCTTTTTCATGTGGTTCGGGTGCTCTTGCGGTTCTATTGGTTCTGGTTCTTGTGGCCCTTCTTGTTCTGGTTCTGCGGTTTTTGTGGTTCTGCTTCTTGTGGTTCTTGGGTTCTGGGTCTTGTACTTCTGGTCCTTGTGGTTCTGGTTGTTCTGGTACTTGTGGTTCATGTGTTCCGATTCTTGCGTTTTGGTTCTTGTAGTCCTAGTTCTTGTAGTTCTGGTTCTTGTGGTTCTAGTTCTTTGGTTCTTGTGGCTCTGGATTTTGCGGTTCTTGACGTTCTGGTTCTTGAGAATCTGGGGTTCTGGTTGTTGTGGTTCTTGGGTTCTAGTTCTTCTGTTCTGGTTGTTGTGGTTCTGGTTCTTGTGGTTCTTGGGTTCTGGTTCTTGGGGTTCTAGTTCTTGTGTTTCTGGAACTTGTGGTTCTGGTACTTGTGGTTGTTATGGTTCTGGTTCTTGTGTTTCCTGTGGTTCTGGTTCTTGCGGTTCTTGTGGTTCTGGTTCTTATGGCTCTTGGTTTCTGGTTCTCATGCTTGTGGTTCTTGTGATTCTGGCTCTAGTGGTTCTGGTTCCTGTTGTTTTTTGGTTCTAGTTCATGTGGTTCTTGTGGTTTTTGTGATTCTTGTTATTCTTGTGTTTCTCATTCTTGTGGTTCTGGATCTTGTGGTTTTGGTTCTCGTGGTTCTTGGGATCTGGTGGTTCTGGGTCTCGTGGTTCTGTTTCTTGTGGTTCAGGTTCTTGTGTTTCTTGTGGTTCCGATTCTTGTGGCTCTGGTTCTTGTGTTTCTTGTGGTACGAAATTTAAGTAGTACGTTTACTTATAGTAACAAATCAAAATCCTCGATTTTCACTTCTAGAAAATCGCAACATGTAAAATCGTTATCCGGAGTTAATTCCATCATTCATAGTAACGAAATGATGAAACATCGAAAATTGATCATTCCCGCAGGAGATTTGATTTGATTGTGGTGGTTCTGGCTTTTGTGGTTCATGTGGTTCTGATTCTTGTGGTTCTCGTTCTTGTGGTTATTGCTGTTCTGATTCTTGTGCTTCTTGTGGTTCTGGTTCTTGTGTGTCTTGTGGTTCCAATTCTTGTGGTTCCGGTTCTTTTGGTTCTTGTCGTTCTGCTTCTTGTGGTTCTTGGGTTCTGGTTCTTGTGTTCTGGTTGTTGTGGTTCTGAGATTCTGGTTCCTGTGGTTCTTTTTCTTCTGGTTCCTTTTCTTGTGGTTCTTTTTCTTGTGGTTATTTTCTTGAGGTTCTCGTGGTCCTGGTTCTTGTGGTTCTGGTTCTTGTGGTTCTTGGGATTTGGTGGTTGTGGTTCTTGTGATTCTGGTCCTTGCAGTTCTGCTTCTTTTGGTTCTTAGGTTCTGGGTCTTGTACTTCTGTTTCCTGTGGTACTGGTGGTTCTGGTTCTTGTGGTTCCTGTGTTCTGATTCTTGTGGTTTTGGTGGTTCTTGTTTTTGGTGGTTCTGGTGGTTCTGGTAATTCTGGTTCTGATTATTGTGGTTCTGGTTCTTGTGGCTCTGATTCTTGAGGTTCTGGTTTTTGTGGTTCTTGTGGCATGAGGTATGTATAGTACGTTTACTTTTCGTAACAAGCACAATCCTCGAAATGCACTTCTTGAATCGCAACATGTTAAATCGTTATCCGAAGTCAATTCCATCATTCACAGTAACGAAATGATAAAACATCGAACACTAATTATTTCTGCATGAGATCTGATTTGATTCTGGAGGTTCTGGATCTTGTGGTTCTGGTTCTTGTGGTTCTCGTTCCTGTGGTTATTGTGGCTCTGGTTCTTGTGCGTCTGGTGGTTCTGGTTCTTGTGTTTCTTGTAGTTATGGTTCTTGTGGTTCTGGCTCTTTGGTTCTTGCGGCTCTGGTTTTTGCGGTTCTTGAGGTTCTTGTTCTTGAGGTTCTGGATCTTGTGGTTCTTGGGTTCTGGTTCTTCTGTTCTGGTTGTTGTGGTTCTGGTTGTTGTGGTTCTTGGGTTCTGGATCTTGGGGTTCGAGTTCTTGTGGTTCTGCTACTTTTGGTTGTTATGGTTCTGGTTATTGTGTTTCTTGTTGTTTTATTTCTTGTGATTCTGCTTCTTTTGGCTCTTCGGTTCTGGTTCTTATGCTCCTGTTTCTTGTGCTTGTGGTTCTTGTGATTCTGGCTCTACTGTTTCTGGTTCCTGTGGTTCTTTTGGTTCTGGTTCTTGTGGTTCTTGTAGTTTTTGTGATTCTTGTGGTTCTTATTCTTGTGGTTCTGGATCTTGTGGTTCTGGTTCTCGTAGTTCTTGGGGTCTGGTGGTTCTGGTTCTGGTGGTTCTTGTTCATGTGGTGCTCTTGTAGTTCTGTTGGTTCTGGTTCTCGTGGATCTGGTTCTTGCGGTTTTTGTGGTTCTGCGTCTCGTGGTTCTAAGGTTCTGTGTCTTGTACTTCTGGTCCTTGTGGTTCTGGTGGTTCTGGTTCTTGTGGTTCTTGTAGTTGTTATTCATGTGGTTCTTGTGGTTCTTGGGTTTCTTGTGGTTCTCGTTGTTCTGGTACTTATAGTTCTTGTGTTCTGATTCTTGTGTTTTGGTTTTTGCAGTTATTCAGTTTTGGTTCTTGTGGTTATTGTGGCCCTAGTTCTTGTGGTTTTGGTGGTCTTGGGTTCTGATTCTTGTGGTGCTTGTGGCTCTGGTTCCTGTGCTTCTTATGCTTCGGCTTTTTGTGGTTCTTGTTCTTGTGGGTCTTTTGGTTTTGGTTCTTGTAGTTCTTTTGGTTCTGCTTCTTATGGTTCTTGGGTTCTGGATCTTGCGGTTCTTGTTCTTGTGGTTCTGGTTTTTGTGGTTCTTGTGGTTCTTGTGGTTCAGGTTCTTGTGATTCTGTTTCTTGTGGCCCTTGTGGTTCTGGTTCTTGTGGTTCCGGTTCATGTGATTCTTGTGGTTCTGGTTCTTGTGGTTCTGGTTCTTGTGGTTCTGCTGATTTTTGTGGGTTGCTGTTCCTGTGGTTCTGCTTCTTGTGGGTTCTGATTCTTTTCGTTCTGGTTCTTGTGGTTCTGGTTCTTAGGGTTCTTGTGGTTATGGTTCTTGTGGTTACCAGAGCCACAAGAACTCGAACCCCAAGAACTGGTTCCTGTGGTTCTTGTTGATCTTTTTCTTGGGGTTCTTTTGGTTCTGGTTCTTGTGGTTCTTGTTCTTGTGGTTCTTTGGGATCTGGTAGTTGTGGTTCTTGGGTTCTGGTTCTTGTGATTCTGGTCCTTGCAGTTCTTGCGGTTCTGCTTCTTGAGGTTCTTGCGGTTCTGCTTCTTTTGGTTCTTTGGTTCTGGTTCTTGTACTTCTAGATCTTGTGGTTCTGGTGGTGCTGGTTCCTGTGGTTCTTGTGGCTCTTGTAGTTGTTATACTTGCGGTTCTTGTGGTTTCAGAAAATCGCAACATGGAAAATCGTTTTCCGGTGTTAATTCCACCATTCACAGTAACGAAATGATGAAACGTCGAAAACTGATCATTCCTGCATGAGATTTGATTTGATTCTGGTGGTTTTGGTTCTTGTATTTGTTGTGGTTCTGGTTCTTGTGGTTCTGGTGGTTCTTGTGTTTCTTGTTCTGGTTCTTGTAGTTCTTGCATTCTGGTTTTGGTTCTTGTGGTTCTGGCCCTGTGCTTCAAATGGTTCTGGTTCTTGTGATTGTGGATCTTGTGGTTGTGATTCTGGTGCTTCTGATGGTTCTGGTTGTTGTGTTTCTTATGGTTCTGGTTTTTGCGGTTCTTGAGGTTCTTGTTCTTGAGGTTCTGGGTCTTGTGGTTCTTGGGTTCTGGTTCTTCTGTTCTGGTTGTTGTGGTTCTGGTTGTTGTGGTTCTTTGGTTCTGGATCTTGGGGTTCGAGTTCTTGTGGTTCTGCTACTTGTGGTTGTTATGGTTCTGGTTATTGTGTTTCTTGTTGTTCTATTTGTTGTGATTCTGCTTCTTTTGGCTCTTCGGTTCTGGTTCTTATGCTCCTGTTTCTTGTGCTTGTGGTTCTTGTGATTCTGGCTCTACTGTTTCTGGTTCCTGTGGTTCTTTTGGTTCTGGTTCTTGTGGTTCTTGTAGTTTTTGTGATTCTTGTGGTTCTTATTCTTGTGGTTCTGGATCTTGTGGTTCTGGTTCTCGTAGTTCTTGGGGTCTGGTGGTTCTGGTTCTTGTGGTTCTTGTTCGTGTGGTGCTCTTGTAGTTCTGTTGGTTCTGGTTCTAGTGGATCTGGTTCTTGCGGTTTTTGTGGTTCTGCGTCTTGTGGTTCTAAGGTTCTGTGTCTTGTACTTCTGGTCCTTGTGGTTCTAGTGGTTCTGGTTCTTGTGGTTCTTGTAGTTGTTATTCTTGTGGTTCTTGTGGTTCCTGGGTTTCTTGCGGTTCTCGTTGTTCTGGTACTTATAGTTCTTGTGTTCTGATTCTTGTGTTTTGGTTTTTGTAGTTCTTCAGTTTTGGTTCTTGTGGTTATTGTGGCCCTAGTTCTTGTGGTTCTGGTGGTCTTGGATTCTGATTCTTGTGGTTCTTGTGGTTCTTGTCGCTCTGGTTCCTGTGCTTCTTGTGCTTCGGCTTTTTGTGGTTTTTGTTCTTGTGGTTCTTTTGGTTTTGGTTCTTGTAGTTCTTTTGGTTCTGCTTCTTGTGGTTCTTGGGTTCTGGATCTTGCGGTTCTTGTTCTTGTGGTTCTGGTTTTTGTAGTTCTTGTGGTTCTTGTGGTTCAGGTTCTTGTGATTCTGTTTCTTGTGGCCCTTGTGGTTCTGGTTCTTGTGGTTCCGGTTCATGTGATTCTTGTGGTTCTGGTTCTTGTGGTTCTGCTGATTCTTGTGGGTTGCTGTTCCTGTGGTTCTGCTTCTTGTGGTTCTGGTTCTTTTCGTTCTGGTTCTCGTGGTTCTGGTTCTTAGGGTTCTTGTGGTCATGGTTCTTGTGGTTACCAGAGCCACAAGAACTCGAACCCCAAGAACTGGTTCCTGTGGTTCTTGTTGATCTTTTTCATGAGGTTCTTGTGGTTCTGGTTCTTGTGGTTCTTGTTCTTGTGGTTCTTTGGGATCTGGTGGTTGTGGTTCTTGGGTTCTGGTTCTTGTGATTCTGGTCCTTGCGGTTCTTGCGGTTCTGCTTCTTGAGGTTCTTGCGGTTCTGCTTATTTTGGTTCTTTGGTTCTGGTTCTTGTACTTCTAGATCATGTGGTTCTGTTGGTGCTGGTTCCTGTGGTTCTTGTGGCTCTTGTAGTTGTTATACTTGCGGTTCTTGTGGTTTCAGAAAATCGCAACATGGAAAATCGTTTTCCGGTGTTAATTCCACCATTCACAGTAACGAAATGATGAAACGTCGAAAACTGATCATTCCTGCATGAGATTTGATTTGATTCTGGTGGTTTTGGTTCTTGTAATTGTTGTGGTTCTGGTTCTTGTGGTTCTGGTGGTTCTTGTGTTTCTTGTTCTGGTTCTTGTAGTTCTTGCATTCTGGTTTTGGTTCTTGTGGTTCTGGCCCTGTGCTTCAAATGGTTCTGGTTCTTGTGGTTGTGGATCTTGTGGTTGTGATTCTGGTGCTTCTGATGGTTCTGGTTGTTGTGTTTCTTGTGGTTCTGGTTTTTGTGGTTGTGGTTCTTGTGGTTCTGGTGGTTCTGGTTCTTGGGGTTCTGGTTCTTGTTGTTCTGGTTCTTGTGGCTCTTGGTTTCTGTTTCTTAAGTTTCTTGAAGTTCTGGTTTTTGTGGTTCTTGTGGTATGAAGTATGTATAGTACGTTTTCTTTTCATAACAAACAAAATCCTCGAAATGCACTTCTTGAATCGCAACATGTAAAATCGTTATCCGGAGTCAATTCCATCATTCACAGTAACGAAATGATAAAACATCGAACACTAATCATTCCTGCATAAGATCTGATTTGGTTCTGGAGGCTCTGGCTCTTGTGGTTCTAGTTCTGGTGGTTCTCGTTCTTGTGGTTATTGTGGTTCTGGGTCTTGTGCTTCTGGTGGTTCTGGTTCTTGTGTTTCTTGTAGTTATGGTTCTTGTGGTTCTGGTTCTTTGGTTCTTGCGGCTCTGGTTTTTGCGGTTCTTTAGGTTCTTGTTCTTGAGGTTCTGGTTCTTGTGGTTCTTTGGTTCTGGTTCTTCAATTCTGGTTGTTGTGGTTCTGGTTGTTGTGGTTCTTGGGTTCTGGTTCTTGGGGTTCGAGTTCTTGTGGTTCTGGTACTTGTGGTGTGGTTGTTATGGTTCTGGTTATTGTGTTTCTTGTGGTTCTGCTTCTTATGGCTCTTGGGTTCTGGTTCTTATACTCGTGGTTCTTGTGCTTGTGCTTCCTGTGATCCTGGCTCTCGTGGTTCTGGTTCTTGTGGTTCTGGTTCTTTGGTTCTTGCGGCTCTGGTTTTTGCGGTTCTTGAGGTTCTTGTTCTTGAGGTTCTGGTTCTTGTGGTTCTTTGGTTCTGGTTCTTCAATTCTGGTCGTTGTGGTTCTGGTTGTTGTGGTTCTTGGGTTCTGGTTCTTGGGGTTCGAGTTCTTGTGGTTCTGGTACTTGTGGTGTGGTTATGGTTCTGGTTATTGTGTTTCTTGTGGTTCTGCTTCTTGTGGTTCTGCTTCTTATGGCTCTTGGGTTCCGGTTCTTATGCTCCTGGTTCTTGTGCTTGTGGTTCTTGTGGTTCTTGTGGTTCTTGTGATTCTGGCTCTTGTGTTTCTGGTTTCTGTGGTTCTTTTGGTTCTGGTTCTTGTGGTTCTTGTAGTTTTTGTTTCTTGTGGTTCTTATTCTTGTGGTTCTGGATCTTGTGGTTCTGGTCCTCGTGGTTCTTGGGGGTCTGGTCGTTCTGGTTCTTGTGTTTCGTGTTCATGTGGTTCTGGTGCTCTTGTGGTTCTGTTGGTTCTGGTAATTGTGGTTCTGGTTCTTGCGGTTCTTGAGGTTCTTGTTCTTGAGGTTCTGGTTCTTGTGGTTCTTGGGTTCTGGTTCTTCTGTTCTGGTTGTTGTGGTTCTGGTTCTTGTGGTTCTTGGGTTCTGGTTCTTGGGGTTCGAGTTCTTGTGGTTCTGGTACTTGTGGTTGTTATGGTTCTGGTTATTGTGTTTCTTGTGGTTCTGCTTCTTGTGGTTCTGTGGTTCTTGTGATTCTGGCTCTTGTGTTTCTGGTTCCTGTGGTTCTTTTGGTTTTGGTTCTTGTGGTTCTGGTTCTTGTGGTTCTTATAGTTTTTGTGATTCTTGTGGTTCTTATTCTTGTGGTTCTGGATCTTGCTGTTCTGGTTCTCGTGGTTCTTGGGGTCTGATGGTTCTGGTTCTGGTGGTGGTTCTGGTTCTGGTGGTTCTTGTTTATGTGGTTTTGGTGCTCTTGGTGGTTCTGTTGGTTCTGGTTCTTGTGGTTCTGGTTATTGCGGTTTTTGTGGTTCTGCTTCTTGTGGTTCTTGGGTTCTGGGTCTTGTACTTCTGGTCCTTGTGGTTCTGGTGGTTCTGATTCCTGTGGTTCTTGTGGTTCTTGTAGTTGTTATTCTTGTGGTTCTTGTGGTTCTTGGGTTTCCTGTGGTTCTGGTTGTTCTGATTCTTGTGTTTTGGTTCTTGTAGTTCTTCGGTTCTAGTTCTTGTGGTTATTGTGGCCCTAGTTCTTGTGGTTATAGTGGTTCATGTGGTTCTTGTGGCGCTGGTTCTTGTGCCTTTATGCTTCGGGTTCTTGTGGTTCTCGGTCTTGTGGTTCTTGTTCTTGTGGTTCTTTTGGTTCTAGTTCTTGTGGTTCTTTTGCTTCTGCTTCTTGTGGTTGTTGGGTTCTGGATTTTGCGGTTCTTGTTCTTGTGGTTCTGGTTTTTATGGTTCTTGTGGTTCAGGTTCTTGAGATTCTGGTTCTTGTGGCCCTTGTGGTTCTAGTTCTTGTGATTCTTGTGGTTCTGGTTCTTGTGGTTTTGCTGATTCTTGTGGGTTGTTGTTCCTGTGGTTCTGCTTCTTGTGGTTCCGGTTCTTTTCGTTCTGGTTCTAGTTCTTAGGGTTCTTGTGGTTATGGCTCTTGTGGTTATGTTTCTTGTGGTTCTCGTGCTCTGGTTCTTGTGGTTCATGAGTTCTAGTTCTAGTTGTTCTAGTTCTTGTGGTTCTTGTGATTCTGGTTCATTTGGTTCTCGTGATTCTGTTTTTGTGGTTTTGGATATTCTTGTTCCTGTGGTTCTGGTTCTTGTGGTTCTTGTGTTTCTGGTTCTTGGTGTCCTTGTGGCTCTGGTTCTTGTGGTTCTGGGTCTTGTGGTTCTGGGTCTTATGATTCTTATGGTTCTGGTTCTTGTGGTTCTAGGGTTCTTATTCCTGTGGTTCTTGGGATCCGGTTCTTGTGGTTCTGGTTCTTCTGCTTCTGGTGGTTCTGGATCCTGTGGTTCTTATGGTTCTTGTGGTTCTCGTGGTTCTGTTTCGTGTGGTTCTGGTTGTTGCGGTTCCGGCAATCTGGTAGTTCTGATGATTGTGGTTCTTGTGTTTTGGTTCCCGTGGTTCTGGTTCCCGTGGTTCTGATTCTTGTGGTTCTATTTCTTGTGGTTCTGTTTTTTGTGGTTCTTGTGGTTCTGGTTCTTGTGGTTCTGGTTCTGTGGTTCTAGTTCCTGTGGTTCTGGTTCTTGCAGTTCTGGTTTTTGTGTTTCTTGTGGTTCCGGTTCTTTTGGTTCTTGTAGTTCTGCTTCTTGTGGTTTTTGGGTTCTGGTTCTTGTGGTTCTTGTGTTTTGGTTGTTGTGGTTCTGGTGAATTTGGTTCCTGTGGATCTTTTTTCTTGAGGTTCTTGTGGTTCTGGTTCTTGTGGTTCTTGTTCTTGTGGTTCTTGGGATCTGGTGGTCGTGGTTCTTGGGTACTGGTTCTTGGGTACTGGTTCTTGTGATTCTGGTCCTTGCGGTTCTTGCGGTTCTGCTTCTTTTTGTTTTTTTGGTTCTGGGTCTTGTACTTCTGGTTCTTATGGTTCTGGTGGTTCTGGTTCCTGTGGTTCTTGTGGTTCTTGTGGCTCTTGTAGTTGTTATACTTGCGATTCTTGTGGTTCCTGCGGTTCCAGAAAATCGCAACATGGAAAATCGTTATCCGGTGTTAATTCCACCATTCACAGTAACGAAATGATGAAACGTCGAAAACTGATCATTTCTGCATGAGATCTGATTTGATTCTGGTGGTTATGTTTCTTTTGGTTGTTGTGGTTCTGGTTCTTGTGGTTCTGGTAGTTCTTGTGTTTCTTGTTGTTCTGGTTCTTGTAGTTTTTGCATTCTGGTTTTTGTGGTTTGGGTTCTTGTGGTTCTGGCCCTTGTGCTTCAGGTAGTTCTGGTTCTTGTGGTTGTGGATTTTGTGGTTGTGATTCTGGTGCTTCTGATGGTTCTGGTTGTTGTGTTTCTTGTGGTTCTGTTTTTTGTGGTTGTGGTTCTTGTGGTTCTGGTTCTTGTGGCTCTTGGTTTGAAGTTCTGGTTCTTGTGGTATGAGGTATGTATAGTACGTTTACTTTTCGTAACAAACAAAATCCTCGAAATGCACTTCTAGAAAATCGCAACATGTAAAATCGTTATCCGGAGTCAATTCCATCATTCACAGTGACGAAATGATAAAACATCGGACACTAATCATTCCTGCATGAGATCTGATTTGATTCTGGAGGTTCTGGCTCTTGTGGTTCTTGTTGTGGTTCTCGTTCTTGTGGTATTGTGGTTCTGATTCTTGTGCTTCTGGTGGTTCTGGTTGTTGTGTTTCTTGTACTTATGATCTTGTGGTTCTGGTTCTTTGGTTCTTGCGGCTCTGGTTTCTGCGGTTCTTGAGGTTATGGTTCTTGAGGTTCTGGTTTTTGTGGTTCTTGGGTTCTGGTTCTTGGGGTTCGAGTTCTTGTTGTCCCCGTACTTGTGGTTGTTATGGTTCTGGTTTTTGTGGTTCTGGTTCTTATGGCTCTTTGGTTCTGGTTCTTATACTCGTGGTTCTTGTGCTTGTGGTTCCTGTGATTCTGGCTCTCGTGGCTCTGGTTCATGTGGTTCTGGTTCTTGTAGTTTTCGTGATTCTTGTGGTTCTTATTCTTGTGGTTCTGGATCTTGTGGTTCTGTTTCTTGTGGTTCTTGGGGTCTGGTTGTTCTGGTGGTTCTTGTTCATGTGGTTCTGGTGCTCTTGCGGTTCTATTGGTTCTGGTTCTTGTGGCCCTTCTTGTTCTGGTTCTGCGTTTTTTGTGGTTCTGCTTCTTGTGGTTCTTGGGTTCTGGGTCTTGTACTTCTGGTCCTTGTGGTTCTGGTTATTCTGGTACTTGTGGTTCTTGTGTTCCGATTCTTGCGTTTTGGTTCTTGTAGTTCTTTGGTTCTGGTTCTTGTGGTTATTGTAGTCCTAGTTCTTGTAGTTCTGGTTCTTGTGGTTCTAGTTCTTTGGTTCTTGTGGCTCTGTTTTTTGCGGTTCTTGACGTTCTGGTTCTTGAGGTTCTGGAGTTCTGGTTGTTGTGGTTCTTGGGTTCTAGTTCTTCTGTTCTGGTTGTTGTGGTTCTGGTTCTTGTGGTTCTTGGGTTCTGGTTCTTGGGGTTCTAGTTCTTGTGGTTCTGGAACTTGTGGTTCTGGTACTTGTGGTTGTTATGGTTCTGGATCTTGTGTTTCCTGTGGTTCTGGTTCTCGCGGTTCTTGTGGTTCTGGTTCCTATGGCTCTTGGTTTCTGGTTCTCATGCTTGTGGTTCTTGTGATTCTGGTTTTTGTGATTCTGGCTGTAGTGGTTCTGGTTCCTGTTGTTTTTTGGTTCTGGTTTTTGTGGGTCTTGTGGTTTTTGTGATTCTTGTTATTCTTGTGGTTCTCATTCTTGTGGTTCTGGATCTTGTGGTTTTGGTTCTCGTGGTTCTTGGGATCTGGTGGTTCTGGGTCTCGTGGTTCTGTTTCTTGTGGTTCAGGTTCTTGTGTTTCTTGTGGTTCTGATTCTTGTGGCTCTGGTTCTTGTGTTTCTTGTGGTACGAAATTTAAGTAGTACGTTTACTTATAGTAACAAATCAAAATCCTCGATTTGCACTTCTAGAAAATCGCAACATGTAAAATCGTTATCCGGAGTTAATTCCATCATTCATAGTAACGAAATGATGAAACATCGAAAATTGATCATTCCCGCAGGAGATTTGATTTGATTGTGGTGGTTCTGGCTTTTGTGGTTCATGTGGTTCTGATTCTTTTGGTTCTCGTTCTTGTGGTTATTGTTGTTCTGATTCTTGTGCTTCTTGCGGTTCTGGTTCTTGTGTGTCTTGTGGTTCCAATTCTTGTGGTTCCGGTTCTTTTGGTTCTTGTCGTTCTGCTTCTTGTGGTTCTTGGGTTCTGGTTCTTGCGTTCTGGTTGTTGTGGTTCTGAGATTCTGGTTCCTGTGGTTCTTTTTCTTCTGGTTCCTTTTCTTGTGGTTAGTTTTCTTGTGGTTCTTTTTCTTGAGGTTCTCGTGGTCCTGGTTCTTGTGGTTCTGGTTCTTGTGGTTCTTGGGATTTGGTGGTTGTGGTTCTTGCGATTCTGGTCCTTGCAGTTCTGCTTCTTTTGGTTCTTAGGTTCTGGGTCTTGTACTTCTGTTTCCTGTGGTTCTGGTGGTTCTGGTGGTTCTGGTTCTTGTATTCGGGTTCTTGTGGTTCCTGTGTTTTGATTCTTGTGGTTTGGGTGGTTCTTGTTTTTGGTGGTTCTGGTGGTTCTGGTAATTCTGGTTCTGATTATTGTGGTTCTGGTTCTTGTGGCTCTGATTCTTGAGGTTCTGTTTTTTTGTGGTTCTTGTGGCATGAGGTATGTATAGTACGTTTACTTTTCGTAACAAGCACAATCCTCGAAATGCACTTCTTGAATCGCAACATGTAAAATCGTTATCCGAAGTCAATTCCATCATTCACAGTAACGAAATGATAAAACATCGAACACTAATTATTTCAGCATGAGATCTGATTTGATTCTGGAGGTTCTGGCTCTTGTGGTTCTGGTTCTTGTGGTTCTCGTTCCTGTGGTTATTGTGGCTCTGGTTCTTGTGCGTCTGGTGGTTCTGGTTCTTGTGTTTCTTGTAGTTATGGTTCTTGTGGTTCTGGTTCTTTGGTTCTTGCGGCTCTGGTTTTTGCGGTTCTTGAGGTTCTTGTTCTTGAGGTTCTGGGTCTTGTGGTTCTTGGGTTCTGGTTCTTCTGTTCTGGTTGTTGTGGTTCTGGTTGTTGTGGTTCTTGGGTTCTGGATCTTGGGGTTCGAGTTCTTGTGGTTCTGCTACTTTTGGTTGTTATGGTTCTGGTTATCGTGTTTCTTGTTGTTCTATTTCTTGTGAATCTTCTTCTTTTGGCTCTTCGGTTCTGGTTCTTATGCTCCTGTTTCTTGTGCTTGTGGTTCTTGTGCTTGTGGTTCTTGTGATTCTGGCTCTACTGTTTCTGGTTCCTGTGGTTCTTTTGGTTCTGGTTCTTGTAGTTTTTGTGATTCTTGTGGTTCTTATTCTTGTGGTTCTGGATCTTGTGGTTCTGGTTCTCGTAGTTCTTGCGGTCTGGTGGTTCTGGTTCTGGTGGTTCTCGTTCATGTGGTGCTCTTGTAGTTCTGTTGGTTCTGGTTCTCATGGATCTGGTTCTTGCGGTTTTTGTGGTTCTGCGTCTTGTGGTTCTAAGGTTCTGTGTCTTGTACTTCTGGTCCTTGTGGTTCTGGTGGTTCTGGTTCTTGTGGTTCTTGTAATTGTTATTCTTGTGGTTCTTGTGGTTCTTGGGTTTCTTGTGGTTCTCGTTGTTCTGGTACTTATAGTTCTTTTGTTCTGATTCTTGTGTTTTGGTTTTTGCAGTTATTCAGTTTTGGTTCTTGTGGTTATTGTGGCCCTAGTTCTTGTGGTTCTGGTGGTCTTGGGTTCTGATTCTTGTGGTTCTTGTGGCTCTGGTTCCTGTGCTTCTTGTGCTTCGGCTTTTTGTGGTTCTTGTTCTTGTGGTTCTTTTGGTTTTGGTTCTTGTAGTTCTTTTGGTTCTGCTTCTTGTGGTTCTTGGGTTCTGGATCTTGCGGTTCTTGTTCTCGTGGTTCTGGTTTTTGTGGTTCTTGTGGTTCTTGTGGTTCAGGTTCTTGTGATTCTGTTTCCTGTGGCCCTTGTGGTTCTGGTTCTTGTGGTTCCGGTTCATGTGATTCTTGTGGTTC
Source organism: Pictodentalium vernedei (assembly GCA_031216915.1). NCBI lineage: Eukaryota > Metazoa > Mollusca > Scaphopoda > Dentaliida > Dentaliidae > Pictodentalium > Pictodentalium vernedei. Next base: position 452,082,341 of record CM062294.1, on the reverse strand, counting down.
TGGTTCTTGTGGTTCTGGTTCTTGTGGTTCTGCTGATTCTCGTGGGTTGCTGTTCCTGTGGTTCTGCTTCTTGTGGTTCTGGTTCTTTTCGTTCTGGTTCTTGTGGTTCTGGTTCTTTTTGTTCTGGTTCTTGTGGTTCTGGTTCTTAGGGTTCTTGTGGTTATGGTTCTTGTGGTTACCAGAGCCACAAGAACGCGAACCCAAAGAACTGGTTCCTGTGGTTCTTGTTGATCTTTTTCTTGAGGTTCTTGTGGTTCTGGTTCTTGTGGTTCTTGTTCTTGTGGTTCTTTGGGATCTGGTAGTTGTGGTTCTTGGGTTCTGGTTCTTGTGATTCTGGTCCTTGCGGTTCTGCTTCTTGAGGTTCTTGCGGTTCTGCTTCTTTTGGTTCTTTGGTTCTGGTTCTTGTACTTCTAGATCATGTGGTTCTGTTGGTGCTGGTTCCTGTGGTTCTTGTGGCTCTTGTAGTTGTTATACTTGCGGTTCTTGTGGTTTCAGAAAATCGCAACATGGAAAATCGTTTTCCGGTGTTAATTCCACCATTCACAGTAACGAAATGATGAAACGTCGAAAACTGACCATTCCTGCATGAGATTTGATTTGATTCTGGTGGTTTTGGTTCTTGTATTTGTTGTGGTTCTGGTTCTTGTGGTTCTGGTGGTTCTTGTGTTTCTTGTTCTGGTTCTTGTAGTTCTTGCATTCTGGTTTTGGTTCTTGTGGTTCTGGCCCTGTGCTTCAAATGGTTCTGGTTCTTGTGGTTGTGGATCTTGTGGTTGTGATTCTGGTGCTTCTGATGGTTCTGGTTGTTGTGTTTCTTGTGGTTCTGGTTTTTGTGGTTGTGGTTCTTGTGGTTCTGGTTCTTGGGATTCTGGTTCTTGTGGCTCTTGGATTCTGGTTCTTAAGTTTCTTGAGGTTCTGGTTTTTGTGGTTCTTGTGGCATGAGGTATGTATAGTACGTTTTCTTTTCATAACAAACAAAATCCTCGAAATGCACTTCTTGAATCGCAACATGTAAAATCGTTATCCGGAGTCAATTCCATCATTCACAGTAACGAAATGATAAAACATCGAACACTAATCATTCCTGCATAAGATCTGATTTGGTTCTGGAGGCTCTGGCTCTTGTGGTTCTGGTTCTGGTGGTTCTCGTTCTTGTGGTTATTGTGTTTCTGGGTCTTGTGCTTCTGGTGGTTCTGGTTCTTGTGTTTCTTGTAGTTATGGTTCTTGTGGTTCTGGTTCTTTGGTTCTCGCGGCTCTGGTTTTTGCAGTTCTTGAGGTTCTTGTTCTTGAGGTTCTGGTTCTTGTGGTTCTTTGGTTCTGGTTCTTCAATTCTGGTTGTTGTGGTTCTGGTTGTTGTGGTTCTTGGGTTCTGGTTCTTGGGGTTCGAGTTCTTGTGGTTCTGGTACTTGTGGTGTGGTTGTTATGGTTCTGGTTATTGTGTTTCTTGTGGTTCTGCTTCTTGTGGTTCTGCTTCTTATGGCTCTTGCATTCTGGTTCTTATACTCGTGGTTCTTGTGCTTGTGCTTCCTGTGATTCTGGCTCTCGTGGTTCTGGTTCCTGTGGTTCTGCTTCTTGTAGTTTTCGTGATTCCTGTGGTTCTTATTCTTGTGGTTCTGGATCTTGTGGTTCTGTTTCTTGTGGTTCTTGGGGTCTGGTGGGTCTGGTTCTGGTGGTTCTTGTTCATGTGGTTCTGGTGCTCTTGCGGTTCTATTGGTTCTGGTTCTTGTGGCTCTTCTTGTTCTGGTTCTGCGGTTTCTGTGGTTCTGCTTCTTGTGGTTCTTGGGTTCTGGGTCTTGTACTTCTGGTCCTTGTGGTTCTGGTTGTTCTGGTACTTGTGGTTCTTGTGTTCCGATTCTTGCGTTTTGGTTCTTGTAGTTCTTTGGTTCTGGTTCTTGTGGTTATTGTAGTCCTAGTTCTTGTGGTTCTGGTGGTTGTTGGGTTCTGGTTTTTGTGGTTCTTTTGGCTCCGGATCTTGTGCTTCTCGTGCTTCAGGTTCTTGTGGTTCTGGTTCTTGTGGTTCTTGTTGTTGTGGTTCTTTTGGTTCTAGTTCTTGTGGTTCTTTTGGTTCTGCATCTTGTGGTTCTTGGGTTCTGGATCTTGCGTTTTTTGTTCTTGTGGTTCTGGTTTTTGTGGTTCTGGTTCTTAGGGTTCTTGTCGTTATGGTTCTTGTCGTTGTTTCTTGTGGTTCTCGTGCTCTGGTTCTTGTGGTTCATGAGTTCTAGTTGTAGTTGTTCTAGTTCTTGTTGTTTTGTGATTCTGGTTTATTTGGTTCTTTTGGTTCTGTTTTTGTCGTTTTGGATCTTGCGGTTCCTGTGGTTCTGGTTCCTGTGTTTCTGGTTCTTGGTGTCCTTGTGGCTCTGGTTCTTGTGGGTCTTGTGGTCCTGGTTCTTATGGTTCTTGTGGTTCTGGTTCTTGTGGTTCTTGGGTTCTTATTCCTGTGGCTCTTGGGTTCGGGTTCTTGTGGTTCGGGTTCTTGTGCTTCTGGTAGTTCTGGTTCCTGTGGTTCTTATGGTTCTTGTGGTTCTCTTGGTTATGTTTCTTGTGGTTCTGGTTGTTGTGGTTCTGGGGATCTGCTGGTTCTAATTCTTGTGGTTCTTGTGTTCTGGTTCTCGTGGTTCCTGTCTTCTGGTTCCCGTGGTTCTGATTCTTGTGGTTCTGATTCTTGTGGTTCTGTTTCTTGTGGTTCTGTTTTTTGTGGTTCTGATGGTTCTTGTGGTTCTTGTGGTTCTGGTTCTTGCGGTTCTGGTTCTGGTTTTTGTGTTTCTTGTGGCTCCGGTACTTGTGGTTCAGGTTCTTTCGGTTCTGCTTCTTGTGGTTCTTGGGTTCTGGTTCTTGTGTTTTGGATGTTGTGGTGATTCTGGTTCCTGTAGTTCTTGTGGTTCTTTTTCTTAAGGTTCTTGTGGTTCTGGTTCTGGTTCTTGTGGTTCTTGTTCTTGTGGTTCTTGGGTTCTGATTCTTGTGGTTCTGGTCCTTGCGTTTCTTGCAGTTCTGCTTTTTTGGTTCTTTGGTTCCGGGTCTTGAACTTCTGGTTCTTGTGGTTCTGGTGGTTCTGGTTCCTGTGGTTTTTGTGGTTCTTGTGGCTCTTGGGTTCTGGTTGTTGTGGTTCTGTTTTTGTGGTTCTTGGGTTCTGGTTCTTGTGGTTTTCGTTCTAGTGTTTCTGAAACTTGTGGTTCTGGTACTTGTGGTTTTTATGGTTCTGGTTCTTGTGTTTCTTGTGGTTCTGGTTGTTGTGCTCCTGGTTCTTGTGCTTGTGGTTCTTGTGATTCTGGCTGTAATGGCTCTGGTTCCTGTGGTTCTTTTGATTCTGGTTCTTGTGGTTTGTGTGATTCTTGTGGTTCTGTATCTTGTATTTCTGGTTCTCGTGCTTCTTGGAGTCTGGCGGTTCTGGTTCTTGTCGTTCTTGTTTATGTGGTTCTGGTGCTCTTGAGGTTCTGTTGGTTCTGGTTCTTGTTGTTCTTGTTCTTGTGGTTCTTGGGATCTGGTGGTTGTGGTTCTTGGGTACTGGTTCTTGTGATTCTGGTCCTTGCGGTTCTTGTGGTTCTGCTTCTTTTGGTTAGTTGGTTCTGGGTCTTGTACTTCTGGTTCTTATGGTTCTGGTTCCTGTGGTTCTTGTGGTTCTTGAGGCTCTTGTAGTTGTTATACTTGCGATTCTTGTGGTTCTTGCGGTTACAGAAAATCGCAACATGGAAAATCGTTATCCGGTGTTAATTCCACCATTCACAGTAACGAAATGATGAAACGTCGAAAACTGATCATTTCTGCATGAGATCTGATTTGATTCTTGCTGTTCTGATTCTTTTGGTTGGTTCTGGTTCTTGTGGTTCTTGTGCTTCTTGTGCTTCAGGTTCTTGTGGTTCTGGTTCTTGTGGTTCTTGTTGTTGTGGGGCTTTTGGTTCTAGTTCTTGTGGTTCTTTTGGTTCTGCTTCTTGTGGTTCTTGGGTTCGAGATGTTGCGGTTTTTGTTCTTGTGGTTCTGGTTTTTGTGGTTCTGGTTCTTAGGGTTCTTGTGGTTATGGTTCTTGTCGTTATGTTTCTTGTGGTTCTTGTGCTCTGGTTCTTGTGGTTCATGAGTTCTAGCTCTAGTTCTTGTTGTTTTTGTGATTTTGTTTTATTTGGTTCTTTTGGTTCTGTTTTTGTGGTTTTGGATCTTGTTGTTCCTGTGGTTCTGGATCTTTTGGTTCTTGTGTTTCTAGTTCTTGGTGTTCATGTGGCTCTGGTTCTTGTGGGTCTTGTGGTTCTGGTTCTTATGGTTCTTGTGGTTCTGGTTCTTGTGGTTCTTGGTTTCTTATTCCTGTGGCTCTTGGGTTCGGGTTCTTGTGGTTCGGGTTCTTGTGCTTCTGGTAGTTCTGGTTCCTGTGGTTCTTGTGGTTCTTGTGGTTCTCTTTGTTCTGTTTCTTGTGGTTCTGGTTGTTGTGGTTCTGAGGATCTGCTGGTTCTAATTCTTGTGGTTCTTGTGTTCTGGTTCTCGTGGTTCCTGTCTTCTGGTTCCCGTGGTTCTGATTCTTGTGGTTCTGATTCTTGTGGTTCTGTTTTTTTGTGGTTCTGGTTTTTTTGTGGTTCTGGTGGTTCTTGTGGTTCTTGTGGTTCTGGTTCTTTCGGTTCTGGTTCTGGTTTTTGTGTTTCTTGTGGCTCCGGTACTTGTGGTTCAGGTTCTTTCGGTTCTGGTTCTTGTGGTTCTTGGGTTCTGGTTCTTGTGTTTTGGATGTTGTGGTGATTCTGTTTCCTGTAGTTCTTGTGGTTCTTTTTCTTAAGGTTCTTGTGGTTCTGGTTCTTGTTCTTGTGGTTCTTGTTCTTGTGGTTCTTGGGTTCTGATTCTTGTGGTTCTGGTCCTTGCGTTTCTTGCAGTTCTGCTTTTTTTTGGTTCTTTGGTTCCGGGTCTTGTACTTCTGGTTCTTGTGGTTCTGGTGGTTCTAGTTCCTGTGGTTTTTGTGGTTCTTGTGTCTCTTGGGTTCTGGTTCTTGTGGTTCTGTTCTTGTGTTTCTTGGGTTCTGGTTCTTGTGGTTTTCGTTCTAGTGTTTCTGAAACTTGTGGTTCTGGTACTTGTGGTTTTTATGGTTCTGGTTCTTGTGTTTCTTGTGGTTCTGGTTCTTGTGCTCCTGGTTCTTCTGCTTGTGGTTCTTATGATTCTGGCTCTAGTGGCTCTGGTTCCTGTGGTTCTTTTGATTCTGGTTATTGTGGTTTGTGTGATTCTTGTGGTTCTGTATCTTGTAGTTCTGGTTCTCGTGCTTCTTGGAGTCTGGCGGTTCTGGTTCTTGTGGTTCTTGTTTATGTGGTTCTGGTGCTCTTGAGGTTCTGTTGGTTCTGGTTCTTGTTGTTCTTGTTCTTGTGGTTCTTGGGATCTGGTGGTTGTGGTTCTTGGGTACTGGTTCTTGTGATTCTGGTCCTTGCGGTTCTTGCGGTTCTGCTTCTTTTGGTTAGTTGGTTCTGGGTCTTGTACTTCTGGTTCTTATGGTTCTGGTTCCTGTGGTTCTTGTGGTTCTTGAGGCTCTTGTAGTTGTTATACTTGCGATTCTTGTGGTTCTTGCGGTTACAGAAAATCGCAACATGGAAAATCGTTATCCGGTGTTAATTCCACCATTCACAGTAACGAAATGATGAAACGTCGAAAACTGATCATTTCTGCATGAGATCTGATTTGATTCTTGCTGTTCTGGTTCTTTTGGTTGGTTCTGGTTCTTGTGGTTCTTGTGGCTCTGGTTCTTGTGCTTCTTGTGCTTCAGGTTCTTGTGGTTCTGGTTCTTGTGGTTCTTGTTGTTGTGGGGCTTTTGGTTCTAGTTCTTGTGGTTCTTTTGGTTCTGCTTCTTGTGGTTCTTGGGTTCTGGATCTTGCGGTTTTTGTTCTTGTGGTTCTGGTTTTTGTGGTTCTGGTTCTTAGGGTTCTTGTGGTTATGGTTCTTGTCGTTATGTTTCTTGTGGTTCTCGTGCTCTGGTTCTTGTGGTTCATGAGTTCTAGCTCTAGTTCTTGTTTTTGTGATTTTGGTTTATTTGGTTCTTTTGGTTCAGTTTTTGTGGTTTTGGATCTTGTTGTTCTTGTGGTTCTGGATCTTGTGGTTCTTGTGTTTCTGGTTCTTGGTGTCCATGTGGCTCTGGTTCTTGTGGGTCTTGTGGTTCTGGTTCTTATGGTTCTTGTGGTTCTTGGGTTCTTATTCCTGTGGCTCTTGGGTTCGAGTTCTTGTGGTTCTGGTTCTTGTGCTTTTGGTAGTTCTGGTTCCTGTGGTTCTCTTGGTTCTGTTTCTTGTGGTTCTGGTTGTTGTGGTTCCGGGGAACTGCTGGTTCTGATTCTTGTGGTTCTTGTGTTCTGGTTCTCGTGGTTCCTGTCTTCTGGTTTCCGTGGTTCTGATTCTTGTGGTTCTGTTTCTTGTGGTTCTGTTTTTTGCGGTTCTGGTGGTTCTTGTGGTTCTGGTTCTTGCGGTTCTGGTTCTGGTTTTTGTGTTTCTTGTGGCTCCGGTTCTTGTGGTTCAGGTTCTTTCGGTTCTGCTTCTTGTGGTTCTTGGGTTCTGGTTCTTGTGTTTTGGTTGTTGGTGATTCTGGTTCCTGTGGTTCTTGTGGTTCTTTTTCTTAAGGTTCTTGTGGTTCTGGTTCTGGTTCTTGGGGTTCTTGTTCTTGCGGTTCTTGGGATCTGGTGGTTGTGGTTCTTAGGTTCTGGTTCTTGTGGTTCTGGTCCTTGCGGTTCTTGCTGTTCTGTTTCTTTTAGTTCTTTGGTTCCGGGTCTTGTACTTCTGGTTCTTGTGGTTTTGGTGGTTCTGGTTCCTGTGGTTCTTGTGGATCTTGTGGCTCTTGGGTTCTGGTTCTTGTGTTTCTTGTGGTTCTGGTTCTCGTAGTTCTTGCGGTCTGGTGGTTCTGGTTCTGGTGGTTCTCGTTCATGTGGTGCTCTTGTAGTTCTGTTGGTTCTGGTTCTCGTGGATCTGGTTCTTGCGGTTTTTGTGGTTCTGCGTCTTGTGGTTCTAAGGTTCTGTGTCTTGTACTTCTGGTCCTTGTGGTTCTGGTGGTTCTGGTTCTTGTGGTTCTTGTAGTTGTTATTCTTGTGGTTCTTGTGGTTCTTGGGTTTCTTGTGGTTCTCGTTGTTCTGGTACTTATAGTTCTTTTGTTCTGATTCTTGTGTTTTGGTTTTTGCAGTTATTCAGTTTTGGTTCTTGTGGTTATTGTGGCCCTAGTTCTTGTGGTTCTGGTGGTCTTGGGTTCTGATTCTTGTGGTTCTTGTGGCTCTGGTTCCTGTGCTTCTTGTGCTTCGGCTTTTTGTGGTTCTTGTTCTTGTGGTTCTTTTGGTTTTGGTTCTTGTAGTTCTTTTGGTTCTGCTTCTTGTGGTTCTTGGGTTCTGGATCTTGCGGTTCTTGTTCTCGTGGTTCTGGTTTTTGTGGTTCTTGTGGTTCTTGTGGTTCAGGTTCTTGTGATTCTGTTTCCTGTGGCCCTTGTGGTTCTGGTTCTTGTGGTTCCGGTTCATGTGATTCTTGTGGTTCTGGTTCTTGTGGTTCTGGTTCTTGTGGTTCTGCTGATTCTCGTGGGTTGCTGTTCCTGTGGTTCTGCTTCTTGTGGTTCTGGTTCTTTTCGTTCTGGTTCTTGTGGTTCTGGTTCTTTTTGTTCTGGTTCTTGTGGTTCTGGTTCTTAGGGTTCTTGTGGTTATGGTTCTTGTGGTTACCAGAGCCACAAGAACGCGAACCCAAAGAACTGGTTCCTGTGGTTCTTGTTGATCTTTTTCTTGAGGTTCTTGTGGTTCTGGTTCTTGTGGTTCTTGTTCTTGTGGTTCTTTGGGATCTGGTAGTTGTGGTTCTTGGGTTCTGGTTCTTGTGATTCTGGTCCTTGCGGTTCTGCTTCTTGAGGTTCTTGCGGTTCTGCTTCTTTTGGTTCTTTGGTTCTGGTTCTTGTACTTCTAGATCATGTGGTTCTGTTGGTGCTGGTTCCTGTGGTTCTTGTGGCTCTTGTAGTTGTTATACTTGCGGTTCTTGTGGTTTCAGAAAATCGCAACATGGAAAATCGTTTTCCGGTGTTAATTCCACCATTCACAGTAACGAAATGATGAAACGTCGAAAACTGACCATTCCTGCATGAGATTTGATTTGATTCTGGTGGTTTTGGTTCTTGTATTTGTTGTGGTTCTGGTTCTTGTGGTTCTGGTGGTTCTTGTGTTTCTTGTTCTGGTTCTTGTAGTTCTTGCATTCTGGTTTTGGTTCTTGTGGTTCTGGCCCTGTGCTTCAAATGGTTCTGGTTCTTGTGGTTGTGGATCTTGTGGTTGTGATTCTGGTGCTTCTGATGGTTCTGGTTGTTGTGTTTCTTGTGGTTCTGGTTTTTGTGGTTGTGGTTCTTGTGGTTCTGGTTCTTGGGATTCTGGTTCTTGTGGCTCTTGGATTCTGGTTCTTAAGTTTCTTGAGGTTCTGGTTTTTGTGGTTCTTGTGGTATGAGGTATGTATAGTACGTTTTCTTTTCATAACAAACAAAATCCTCGAAATGCACTTCTTGAATCGCAACATGTAAAATCGTTATCCGGAGTCAATTCCGTCATTCACAGTATCGAAATGATAAAACATCGAACACTAATCATTCCTGCATAAGACCTGATTTGGTTCTGGAGGCTCTGGCTCTTGTGGTTCTGGTTCTGGTGGTTCTCGTTCTTGTGGTTATTGTGTTTCTGGGTCTTGTGCTTCTGGTGGTTCTGGTTCTTGTGTTTCTTGTAGTTATGGTTCTTGTGGTTCTGGTTCTTTGGTTCTCGCGGCTCTGGTTTTTGCAGTTCTTGAGGTTCTTGTTCTTGAGGTTCTGGTTCTTGTGGTTCTTTGGTTCTGGTTCTTCAATTCTGGTTGTTGTGGTTCTGGTTGTTGTGGTTCTTGGGTTCTGGTTCTTGGGGTTCGAGTTCTTGTGGTTCGAGTTCTTGTGGTTCTGGTACTTGTGGTGTGGTTGTTATGGTTCTGGTTATTGTGTTTCTTGTGGTTCTGCTTCTTGTGGTTCTGCTTCTTATGGCTCTTGCATTCTGGTTCTTATACTCGTGGTTCTTGTGCTTGTGCTTCCTGTGATTCTGGCTCTCGTGGTTCTGGTTCCTGTGGTTCTGCTTCTTGTAGTTTTCGTGATTCCTGTGGTTCTTATTCTTGTGGTTCTGGATCTTGTGGTTCTGTTTCTTGTGGTTCTTGGGGTCTGGTGGGTCTGGTTCTGGTGGTTCTTGTTCATGTGGTTCTGGTGCTCTTGCGGTTCTATTGGTTCTGGTTCTTGTGGCTCTTCTTGTTCTGGTTCTGCGGTTTCTGTGGTTCTGCTTCTTGTGGTTCTTGGGTTCTGGGTCTTGTACTTCTGGTCCTTGTGGTTCTGGTTGTTCTGGTACTTGTGGTTCTTGTGTTCCGATTCTTGCGTTTTGGTTCTTGTAGTTCTTTGGTTCTGGTTCTTGTGGTTATTGTAGTCCTAGTTCTTGTGGTTCTGGTGGTTGTTGGGTTCTGGTTTTTGTGGTTCTTTTGGCTCCGGATCTTGTGCTTCTCGTGCTTCAGGTTCTTGTGGTTCTGGTTCTTGTGGTTCTTGTTGTTGTGGTTCTTTTGGTTCTAGTTCTTGTGGTTCTTTTGGTTCTGCATCTTGTGGTTCTTGGGTTCTGGATCTTGCGTTTTTTGTTCTTGTGGTTCTGGTTCTTGTGGTTCTGGTTCTTGTGGTTCTGCTGATTCTCGTGGGTTGCTGTTCCTGTGGTTCTGCTTCTTGTGGTTCTGGTTCTTTTCGTTCTGGTTCTTGTGGTTCTGGTTCTTTTTGTTCTGGTTCTTGTGGTTCTGGTTCTTAGGGTTCTTGTGGTTATGGTTCTTGTGGTTACCAGAGCCACAAGAACGCGAACCCAAAGAACTGGTTCCTGTGGTTCTTGTTGATCTTTTTCTTGAGGTTCTTGTGGTTCTGGTTCTTGTGGTTCTTGTTCTTGTGGTTCTTTGGGATCTGGTAGTTGTGGTTCTTGGGTTCTGGTTCTTGTGATTCTGGTCCTTGCGGTTCTGCTTCTTGAGGTTCTTGCGGTTCTGCTTCTTTTGGTTCTTTGGTTCTGGTTCTTGTACTTCTAGATCATGTGGTTCTGTTGGTGCTGGTTCCTGTGGTTCTTGTGGCTCTTGTAGTTGTTATACTTGCGGTTCTTGTGGTTTCAGAAAATCGCAACATGGAAAATCGTTTTCCGGTGTTAATTCCACCATTCACAGTAACGAAATGATGAAACGTCGAAAACTGACCATTCCTGCATGAGATTTGATTTGATTCTGGTGGTTTTGGTTCTTGTATTTGTTGTGGTTCTGGTTCTTGTGGTTCTGGTGGTTCTTGTGTTTCTTGTTCTGGTTCTTGTAGTTCTTGCATTCTGGTTTTGGTTCTTGTGGTTCTGGCCCTGTGCTTCAAATGGTTCTGGTTCTTGTGGTTGTGGATCTTGTGGTTGTGATTCTGGTGCTTCTGATGGTTCTGGTTGTTGTGTTTCTTGTGGTTCTGGTTTTTGTGGTTGTGGTTCTTGTGGTTCTGGTTCTTGGGATTCTGGTTCTTGTGGCTCTTGGATTCTGGTTCTTAAGTTTCTTGAGGTTCTGGTTTTTGTGGTTCTTGTGGTATGAGGTATGTATAGTACGTTTTCTTTTCATAACAAACAAAATCCTCGAAATGCACTTCTTGAATCGCAACATGTAAAATCGTTATCCGGAGTCAATTCCGTCATTCACAGTATCGAAATGATAAAACATCGAACACTAATCATTCCTGCATAAGACCTGATTTGGTTCTGGAGGCTCTGGCTCTTGTGGTTCTGGTTCTGGTGGTTCTCGTTCTTGTGGTTATTGTGTTTCTGGGTCTTGTGCTTCTGGTGGTTCTGGTTCTTGTGTTTCTTGTAGTTATGGTTCTTGTGGTTCTGGTTCTTTGGTTCTCGCGGCTCTGGTTTTTGCAGTTCTTGAGGTTCTTGTTCTTGAGGTTCTGGTTCTTGTGGTTCTTTGGTTCTGGTTCTTCAATTCTGGTTGTTGTGGTTCTGGTTGTTGTGGTTCTTGGGTTCTGGTTCTTGGGGTTCGAGTTCTTGTGGTTCGAGTTCTTGTGGTTCTGGTACTTGTGGTGTGGTTGTTATGGTTCTGGTTATTGTGTTTCTTGTGGTTCTGCTTCTTGTGGTTCTGCTTCTTATGGCTCTTGCATTCTGGTTCTTATACTCGTGGTTCTTGTGCTTGTGCTTCCTGTGATTCTGGCTCTCGTGGTTCTGGTTCCTGTGGTTCTGCTTCTTGTAGTTTTCGTGATTCCTGTGGTTCTTATTCTTGTGGTTCTGGATCTTGTGGTTCTGTTTCTTGTGGTTCTTGGGGTCTGGTGGGTCTGGTTCTGGTGGTTCTTGTTCATGTGGTTCTGGTGCTCTTGCGGTTCTATTGGTTCTGGTTCTTGTGGCTCTTCTTGTTCTGGTTCTGCGGTTTCTGTGGTTCTGCTTCTTGTGGTTCTTGGGTTCTGGGTCTTGTACTTCTGGTCCTTGTGGTTCTGGTTGTTCTGGTACTTGTGGTTCTTGTGTTCCGATTCTTGCGTTTTGGTTCTTGTAGTTCTTTGGTTCTGGTTCTTGTGGTTATTGTAGTCCTAGTTCTTGTGGTTCTGGTGGTTGTTGGGTTCTGGTTTTTGTGGTTCTTTTGGCTCCGGATCTTGTGCTTCTCGTGCTTCAGGTTCTTGTGGTTCTGGTTCTTGTGGTTCTTGTTGTTGTGGTTCTTTTGGTTCTAGTTCTTGTGGTTCTTTTGGTTCTGCATCTTGTGGTTCTTGGGTTCTGGATCTTGCGTTTTTTGTTCTTGTGGTTCTGGTTTTTGTGGTTCTGGTTCTTAGGGTTCTTGTCGTTATGGTTCTTGTCGTTGTTTCTTGTGGTTCTCGTGCTCTGGTTCTTGTGGTTCATGAGTTCTAGTTGTAGTTGTTCTAGTTCTTGTTGTTTTGTGATTCTGGTTTATTTGGTTCTTTTGGTTCTGTTTTTGTCGTTTTGGATCTTGCGGTTCCTGTGGTTCTGGTTCCTGTGTTTCTGGTTCTTGGTGTCCTTGTGGCTCTGGTTCTTGTGGGTCTTGTGGTCCTGGTTCTTATGGTTCTTGTGGTTCTGGTTCTTGTGGTTCTTGGGTTCTTATTCCTGTGGCTCTTGGGTTCGGGTTCTTGTGGTTCGGGTTCTTGTGCTTCTGGTAGTTCTGGTTCCTGTGGTTCTTATGGTTCTTGTGGTTCTCTTGGTTATGTTTCTTGTGGTTCTGGTTGTTGTGGTTCTGGGGATCTGCTGGTTCTAATTCTTGTGGTTCTTGTGTTCTGGTTCTCGTGGTTCCTGTCTTCTGGTTCCCGTGGTTCTGATTCTTGTGGTTCTGATTCTTGTGGTTCTGTTTCTTGTGGTTCTGTTTTTTGTGGTTCTGATGGTTCTTGTGGTTCTTGTGGTTCTGGTTCTTGCGGTTCTGGTTCTGGTTTTTGTGTTTCTTGTGGCTCCGGTACTTGTGGTTCAGGTTCTTTCGGTTCTGCTTCTTGTGGTTCTTGGGTTCTGGTTCTTGTGTTTTGGATGTTGTGGTGATTCTGGTTCCTGTAGTTCTTGTGGTTCTTTTTCTTAAGGTTCTTGTGGTTCTGGTTCTGGTTCTTGTGGTTCTTGTTCTTGTGGTTCTTGGGTTCTGATTCTTGTGGTTCTGGTCCTTGCGTTTCTTGCAGTTCTGCTTTTTTGGTTCTTTGGTTCCGGGTCTTGAACTTCTGGTTCTTGTGGTTCTGGTAGTTCTGGTTCCTGTGGTTTTTGTGGTTCTTGTGGCTCTTGGGTTCTGGTTGTTGTGGTTCTGTTTTTGTGTTTCTTGGGTTCTGGTTCTTGTGGTTTTCGTTCTAGTGTTTCTGAAACTTGTGGTTCTGGTACTTGTGGTTTTTATGGTTCTGGTTCTTGTGTTTCTTGTGGTTCTGGTTGTTGTGCTCCTGGTTCTTGTGCTTGTGGTTCTTGTGATTCTGGCTGTAATGGCTCTGGTTCCTGTGGTTCTTTTGATTCTGGTTCTTGTGGTTTGTGTGATTCTTGTGGTTCTGTATCTTGTATTTCTGGTTCTCGTGCTTCTTGGAGTCTGGCGGTTCTGGTTCTTGTCGTTCTTGTTTATGTGGTTCTGGTGCTCTTGAGGTTCTGTTGGTTCTGGTTCTTGTTGTTCTTGTTCTTGTGGTTCTTGGGATCTGGTGGTTGTGGTTCTTGGGTACTGGTTCTTGTGATTCTGGTCCTTGCGGTTCTTGTGGTTCTGCTTCTTTTGGTTAGTTGGTTCTGGGTCTTGTACTTCTGGTTCTTATGGTTCTGGTTCCTGTGGTTCTTGTGGTTCTTGAGGCTCTTGTAGTTGTTATACTTGCGATTCTTGTGGTTCTTGCGGTTACAGAAAATCGCAACATGGAAAATCGTTATCCGGTGTTAATTCCACCATTCACAGTAACGAAATGATGAAACGTCGAAAACTGATTATTTCTGCATGAGATCTGATTTGATTCTTGCTGTTCTGATTCTTTTGGTTGGTTCTGGTTCTTGTGGTTCTTGTGCTTCTTGTGCTTCAGGTTCTTGTGGTTCTGGTTCTTGTGGTTCTTGTTGTTGTGGGGCTTTTGGTTCTAGTTCTTGTGGTTCTTTTGGTTCTGCTTCTTGTGGTTCTTGGGTTCGAGATGTTGCGGTTTTTGTTCTTGTGGTTCTGGTTTTTGTGGTTCTGGTTCTTAGGGTTCTTGTGGTTATGGTTCTTGTCGTTATGTTTCTTGTGGTTCTTGTGCTCTGGTTCTTGTGGTTCATGAGTTCTAGCTCTAGTTCTTGTTGTTTTTGTGATTTTGTTTTATTTGGTTCTTTTGGTTCTGTTTTTGTGGTTTTGGATCTTGTTGTTCCTGTGGTTCTGGATCTTTTGGTTCTTGTGTTTCTAGTTCTTGGTGTTCATGTGGCTCTGGTTCTTGTGGGTCTTGTGGTTCTGGTTCTTATGGTTCTTGTGGTTCTGGTTCTTGTGGTTCTTGGTTTCTTATTCCTGTGGCTCTTGGGTTCGGGTTCTTGTGGTTCGGGTTCTTGTGCTTCTGGTAGTTCTGGTTCCTGTGGTTCTTGTGGTTCTTGTGGTTCTCTTTGTTCTGTTTCTTGTGGTTCTGGTTGTTGTGGTTCTGAGGATCTGCTGGTTCTAATTCTTGTGGTTCTTGTGTTCTGGTTCTCGTGGTTCCTGTCCTCTGGTTCCCGTGGTTCTGATTCTTGTGGTTCTGATTCTTGTGGTTCTGTTTTTTTGTGGTTCTGGTTTTTTTGTGGTTCTGGTGGTTCTTGTGGTTCTTGTGGTTCTGGTTCTTTCGGTTCTGGTTCTGGTTTTTGTGTTTCTTGTGGCTCCGGTACTTGTGGTTCAGGTTCTTTCGGTTCTGGTTCTTGTGGTTCTTGGGTTCTGGTTCTTGTGTTTTGGATGTTGTGGTGATTCTGTTTCCTGTAGTTCTTGTGGTTCTTTTTCTTAAGGTTCTTGTGGTTCTGGTTCTTGTTCTTGTGGTTCTTGTTCTTGTGGTTCTTGGGTTCTGATTCTTGTGGTTCTGGTCCTTGCGTTTCTTGCAGTTCTGCTTTTTTTTGGTTCTTTGGTTCCGGGTCTTGTACTTCTGGTTCTTGTGGTTCTGGTGGTTCTAGTTCCTGTGGTTTTTGTGGTTCTTGTGTCTCTTGGGTTCTGGTTCTTGTGGTTCTGTTCTTGTGTTTCTTGGGTTCTGGTTCTTGTGGTTTTCGTTCTAGTGTTTCTGAAACTTGTGGTTCTGGTACTTGTGGTTTTTATGGTTCTGGTTCTTGTGTTTCTTGTGGTTCTGGTTCTTGTGCTCCTGGTTCTTCTGCTTGTGGTTCTTGTGATTCTGGCTCTAGTGGCTCTGGTTCCTGTGGTTCTTTTGATTCTGGTTATTGTGGTTTGTGTGATTCTTGTGGTTCTGTATCTTGTAGTTCTGGTTCTCGTGCTTCTTGGAGTCTGGCGGTTCTGGTTCTTGTGGTTCTTGTTTATGTGGTTCTGGTGCTCTTGAGGTTCTGTTGGTTCTGGTTCTTGTTGTTCTTGTTCTTGTGGTTCTTGGGATCTGGTGGTTGTGGTTCTTGGGTACTGGTTCTTGTGATTCTGGTCCTTGCGGTTCTTGCGGTTCTGCTTCTTTTGGTTAGTTGGTTCTGGGTCTTGTACTTCTGGTTCTTATGGTTCTGGTTCCTGTGGTTCTTGTGGTTCTTGAGGCTCTTGTAGTTGTTATACTTGCGATTCTTGTGGTTCTTGCGGTTACAGAAAATCGCAACATGGAAAATCGTTATCCGGTGTTAATTCCACCATTCACAGTAACGAAATGATGAATCGTCGAAAACTGATCATTTCTGCATGAGATCTGATTTGATTCTTGCTGTTCTGGTTCTTTTGGTTGGTTCTGGTTCTTGTGGTTCTTGTGGCTCTGGTTCTTGTGCTTCTTGTGCTTCAGGTTCTTGTGGTTCTGGTTCTTGTGGTTCTTGTTGTTGTGGGGCTTTTGGTTCTAGTTCTTGTGGTTCTTTTGGTTCTGCTTCTTGTGGTTCTTGGGTTCTGGATCTTGCGGTTTTTGTTCTTGTGGTTCTGGTTTTTGTGGTTCTGGTTCTTAGGGTTCTTGTGGTTATGGTTCTTGTCGTTATGTTTCTTGTGGTTCTCGTGCTCTGGTTCTTGTGGTTCATGAGTTCTAGCTCTAGTTCTTGTTTTTGTGATTTTGGTTTATTTGGTTCTTTTGGTTCAGTTTTTGTGGTTTTGGATCTTGTTGTTCTTGTGGTTCTGGATCTTGTGGTTCTTGTGTTTCTGGTTCTTGGTGTCCATGTGGCTCTGGTTCTTGTGGGTCTTGTGGTTCTGGTTCTTATGGTTCTTGTGGCTCTGGTTCTTGTGGTTCTTGGGTTCTTATTCCTGTGGCTCTTGGGTTCGAGTTCTTGTGGTTCTGGTTCTTGTGCTTTTGGTAGTTCTGGTTCCTGTGGATCTCTTGGTTCTGTTTCTTGTGGTTCTGGTTGTTGTGGTTCCGGGGAACTGCTGGTTCTGATTCTTGTGGTTCTTGTGTTCTGGTTCTCGTGGTTCCTGTCTTCTGGTTTCCGTGGTTCTGATTCTTGTGGTTCTGTTTCTTGTGGTTCTGTTTTTTGCGGTTCTGGTGGTTCTTGTGGTTCTGGTTCTTGCGGTTCTGGTTCTGGTTTTTGTGTTTCTTGTGGCTCCGGTTCTTGTGGTTCAGGTTCTTTCGGTTCTGCTTCTTGTGGTTCTTGGGTTCTGGTTCTTGTGTTTTGGTTGTTGGTGATTCTGGTTCCTGTGGTTCTTGTGGTTCTTTTTCTTAAGGTTCTTGTGGTTCTGGTTCTGGTTCTTGGGGTTCTTGTTCTTGCGGTTCTTGGGATCTGGTGGTTGTGGTTCTTAGGTTCTGGTTCTTGTGGTTCTGGTCCTTGCGGTTCTTGCTGTTCTGTTTCTTTTAGTTCTTTGGTTCCGGGTCTTGTACTTCTGGTTCTTGTGGTTTTGGTGGTTCTGGTTCCTGTGGTTCTTGTGGATCTTGTGGCTCTTGGGTTCTGGTTCTTGTGTTTCTTGGGTTCTGGTTCTTGTGGTTTTCTTTCTAGTGTTTCTGAAACTTGTGGTTCTGGTATTGTGGTTTTTATGGTTCTGGTTCTGGTTCTTGTGCTCCTGGTTCTTGTGCTTGTGATTCTGGCTCTAGTGGTTCTGGTTCCTGTGGTTCTTTTGGTTCTGGTTCTTGTGGTTTGGGTGATTCTTGTGGTTCTTATTCTTGTGGTTCTGGATCTTCTGGTTCTGGTTCTCGTGGTTCTTGGGGTCTGGCGGTTCTGGTTCTTGTGGTTCTTGTTCATGTGGTTCTGGTGCTCTTGAGGTTCTGTTGGTTCTGGTTCTTGTGGTTCTGGTTTATGTGGTTCTGGTTCTTGTGGTTCTGGTTCTTGTGTTTCTTGTGGTTCTTATTGTTGCGGTTCCGGTTCTTATGGTTCTTGTGGTTCTGGTACTTGTGGTTCTTGGGTTCTTGTGGTTCTTGGGTTCATGTGGTTCTGTTTCTTGTTTTTCTAGTTGTTCTGGGGGTTTTGGTTCCTTTTACTATGAATGATGGAATTAACTCCGCATAACGATTTTACATGTTGCGATTTTCTAGAAGTGCATTTCGAGAATTTTTATTTGTTACTATAAGTAAACGTACCAAGCAAATCTGGTATCACACGAAACGCAAGAACCAGAGCCACAAGAAAACCAGATTTTCTGGAACCGCAAGAACCCCAAGAGCCGCAAGTATAACAACTACAAGAGCCACAGGAAACAGAACCACAAAAACGAGAAGTACAAGACCCAGAACCAAAGAACCAAAAGAAACAGAACAGCAAGAACCACAAGGACCAGAACCACAAGAACCAGAACCTAAGAACCACAACTACCAGATCCCAAGAACCACAAGAACCAGAACCTTAAGAAAAAGAACCTCAAGAACCACAGGAACCAGAATCACTAGAACCACAACAACCAAAACACAAGCACCACAAGAACCAGAACCCAAGAACCACAAGAAGCAGAACTACAAAAACCAAAAGAACTTGAACACAAGAACCGGAACCACAAGAAACACAAACACCAGAACCGCAAGAACCAGAACCAGAACCACAAGAACAACAAGAACTACCAGAACACAAAAAACAGAACCACAAGAAACAGAACCACCCGAATCAGAACCACGGAAACCAGAAGACAGGAACCACGAGAACCGGAGTACAAGAACCACAAGAATCAAAACCATCAGATCCCCAGAACCACAACCAGAACCACAAGAAACACAAAAACCACAAGGACCACAGGAAGCAGAACCAACAGAAGCACAAGAACCAGAACCACAAGAACCCGATCCCAATAACCACAGGAATAAGAACCCAAGAACCACAAAAAGCAGAACCACAAAAACCATAAGAACCAGAACCACAAGAACCAGAGCCAGAGCCAGAAGGATACCAAGAACCAGAACCACAAGAAGCAGACCCACAGGAACCACAACCCACAAGAATCACCAGAACCACAAGAACGAGAACCACAAGAACGAGAACCCAAGAAACACAAGAAGAGAACCGCAGCAACCCGAACCCAAGAACCACAACAACCAGAACCCAAGAACCACAATACCCAGAACTCAAGAAACTTAAGAACCAGAACCCAAGCAGAACCACAAGAACTATAAGAACCAGAACAACTAGAACTAGAACTCATGAACCACAAGAACCAGAGCTCAAGAATCACAAGAACCATAACCACAAGAATCCCAAAAACCAGAACCACAAGAACCAGAACAAATAGAACCACAAGAACCAGAACGAAAAGAAGCAGAAGCACCTGAACCAGAACACACAAAAATCAGAAGAACCACAAGAACCAGAACTATAAGATTCACAAGAACCGGAACCACAAGAATCCCAAAAACCAGAACCACAAGAACCAGAACAAATAGAACCACAAGAACCAGAACGAAAAGAAGCAGAAGCACCTGAACCAGAACCCACAAGAATCAGAAGAACCACAAGAACCAGAACTATAAGAATAACAAGAACCGGAACCACAAGGACCACAAGAACCAGAACGACAAGAACAAGAACCACAAGAAACACAAGAACCAGAAGAACAAAAACCACAATAACCAGAACCCAAGAACAACAAGAACCACAAGAACGAGAACCACAAGAACAAGAACCACAAGAAATAGATCCACAAGAACCAGAAGCACAAGAAACACTAGAAGCACAAGAACCAGAACCCAAGAACCACACAACCACAATAATTAGGACCACAATAACCACAAGAACCAGAACCCAAGAACTTCAAGAACCTAAACACAAGAACCAGAACACAAGAACCACAAGTACCAGAACAACCAGAACCACAAAATCTACGAGAACCAGAGCCACAAGAATCAGAACCACAAGAACCAGAACCACAAGAACCAGAGCTCAAGAATCGCAAGAACTATAACCACAAGAATCCCAAAAACCAGAACCACAAGCACCAGAACAAATAGAACCACAAGAACCAGAACGAAAAGAAAAGGAAGCACATGAACCAGAACCCACAAGAATCAGAAGAACCGCAAGAATCAGAACCATAAGAATCGCAAGAACCGGAACCATAAGAACCACAAGAACCAGAACCACAAGAACAAGAACCACAAGGAACACAAGAACCAGAAGAACAAGAACCACAACAACCAGAACCGATGAACAACAAGAACAACAACCACAAGAAGGAGAACCACAAGAACAAGAACTAGAACCACAAGAACCAGAAGCACAAGAAGCACAAGAACCAGAACCCAAGAACCACAAGAACCGCAATCACAAGAACCAGAACCACCAGACCACAGGAACCACGAGAACCAGAACAACAAGATCCACAAGAACCACAAGAATAAGAGCCACAAGAATCACACAATCCACATGAGCCACAAGAACCTGAACTGAAAGAACTACATGAACCAGACCCACCAGCGCCAGAACCACAAGAACGACAATAACCAGAAGCACAAGAACCGGGAGCACAAAAACCAGAATCCATGAACCATAAGAATCAGAATCACAAGAACCAGAACCATCAGAAACACAAGAACCAGAACAACACGTACCAGTTTCACAAGAACCCGAACCACAAGAACCAGAACCCAAGAATCACAAGAACCAGAACCACAACAACCAGAACAGAAGAACCAGAACCCAAGAACCCCAAGAACCAGAACCCCAGATCCTCAAGAACCAGAACCCCCAGAACCGCAAAAAGCAGAGCCACAAGAACCAAAGACCCAGAACCAGAAGAACCAGCACTACAAGAAACACAAGAACCAGAACCACCGGAAGCACAAGAAGCAGAACCACAAGAACGAGAACCACAAGAAACAGAACAACATGAACCACAACAACCACAACAACCAGCACCCAATAACCACAAAAACCAGAACAACTACAACCAGAACATAACAACCAGAACCACAAGAACTAGAACAACTAGAACTAGAACTCATGAACCACAAGAACCAGAGCTCAAGAATCACAAGAACCATAACCACAAGAATCCCCAAAATCAGAACCACAAGATCCAGAACAAATAGTACCACAAGAACCAAAACGAAAAGAAGCAGAAGCACCTGAACCAGAACACACAAGAATCAGAAGAACCACAAGAACCAGAACTATAAGAATCACAAGAACCGGAACCACGAGGACCACAAGAACCAGAACCACAAGAACATGACCCACAAGAAACACAAGAACCAGAAGAACAAAAACCACAATAACCAGAACCCAAGAACAACAAGAACCACAAGAACGAGAACCACAAGAACAAGAACCACAAGAAATAGAACCACAAGACCCAGAAGCACAAGAAGCACTAGAAGCACAAGAACCAGAACCACAAAACCACAACAATTAGGACCACAATAACCACAAGAACCAGAACCCAAGAACTTCAAGAACCAAAACACAAGAACCAGAACAACACAAGAACCACAAGTACCAGAACAACCAGAACCACAAAATCCACGAGAACCAGAGCCACAACCAGAACCACAAAATCCACGAGAACCAGTGCCACAAGAATCAGAACCACAAGAACCAGAACCACAAGAACTAGAACAACTAGAACTAGAACTCATGCACCACAAGAACCAGAGCTCAAGAATCAGAAGAACCATAACCACAAGAATCCCCAAAACCAGAACCACAGGCACACAAGAACCACAAGAACCACAAGAACCAGAACCACAAGAACTAAAACCACCAGAAGCACAAGAATCAGAACCACAAGGACGAGAACCACAAGAAACAGAACCACATGAACCACAACAACCACAACAACAAGAACCCACGAACCACAAAAACCAGAACCACTACAACCAGAACACAAGAACCAGAACCCAATAACCACAAGAACCTGAACCACAAGAACCAGAACCACAAAAACCAGACCCACAAGAAACACAAGAACCAGAACCACCAGAAGCTCAAGAATCAGAACCACAATAACCTGAAGAACGAGAACCACAAGAGCCAGAAATACAAGAGCCTGAAACACCAGAATCGAATCAGATCTCATGCAGGAACGATTTGTTTTCGATGTTTTATCATTTCGTTACTGTGAATGATGGAATTGACTCCGGATAACGATTTTCTAGAAGTGCATTTCGAGGATTTGGTTCTTACGAAAAGTAAACGTACTATACGAATCTCGTACCACAAAAAACACAAGAACCAGAACCAGCAGAATTAGAGCCACAAGAACTAGAACTACAAGAACCAGAACCACAAGAATCAGAGCCACAAGAACCAGAACCACAAGAACCAGAACCACAAGAACCAGAACCACAAGAATCTGAACCACAGGATCCATAACACAGGAAACAAAGGACCCGAATAAAACAACAATAAGAACCAGAACCACCTGATCCCAAGAACCACGAGTATCAGAACCACAAGAACCAGAGCCACAAGAACCACAAGAACCAGAACAAAAAAACCTCCAAAGAACCTGAACCACAACACCCAGAACCACAAGAAACACAAAAACCCAGAACCACCAGAAGCACAAGAATCAGAACCACAATAACCACAAGAACGAGAATCCCAAAAAGCAGAACTGCATGAAACACAACAACCTAAACCGCAAGAAACAGAACCACAAAAACCACAAGAACCACAGGAACCAGAACCACCAGAAGCACAAGAACCCGATTCCAAGAACCACAGAAATAAGAACCCAAGAAACACAAAAAGCAGAACCACAAAAACCATAAGAACCAGAACCACAAGAACAGAGCCAGAAGGATACCAAGAACCAGAAACACAAGAAGCAGAACCACAGGAACCACAACCCTCAAGAATCACCAGATCCACAAGAACGAGAACCACAAGAACCAGAACCCAAGAAACACAAGAACAGAACCGCAGCAACCAGAACCCAAGAACCACAACAACCAGAACCCAAGAACCACAATACCCAGAACTCAAGAAACTTAAGAACCAGAACCCAAGAGCCACATAAAGTAGAACCCAAGACCCAGATCCACAAGAACCACAACCAGAAAAACCAGAACCACATGAAACACAACAACCAGAACCACCAGAAGCTTAAGAATCAAAAACACAAGATCCACAACCACAACCACAAGAACCTGAACCACAAGGGCCAGAACCCCAAGAACCAAAACCAGAATGCAAGAACTACAAGAACCAGAACCACAAGAAACACAAGAACCACCAGAACCACAAGTACAAGAACTACAAGAACCAGAACCACAAGAAACACAAGAACCACAAGAACCAGAACCACAAGAACTACAAGATCCACAAGAACCAGAACCACCAGAATCAAATCAGATCTCATACAAGAATGATCAGTTTTCGACGTTTCATCATTTCGTTACTGTGAATGGTGGAATTAACACGTGATAAAGATTCTGCATGTTGCGATTTTCTGGAACCGCAAGAACCACAAAAAACGCAAGTATAACAACTACAAGAGCCACCAGAACCACAAAAAACACAGGAACCAGAACCATCAGAACCACAAGAACCAGAAGTACAAGACCCAGAGCCCACGAACCAAAAGAAGCAGAACTGCAAGAACTACAAGGCCCAGAACCACAAGAACCAGAACCCAAGACCCACAACCACCAGATCCCAAGAACCACAAGAACCTCGAGAACCAGAACCTAAAGAACCTCAAGAAAAAGAACCACAAGAAAAAGAAACACAAGAACCACAGGAACCAGCATTTCCAGAACCACAACAGCCAGAACACAAGAACCAAAAGAACCAGAACCCAAGAACCACAAGAAGCAGTACTACAAGCCCCAAAAGAACCTGAACTACAAGAACCGCAACTGCAAGGAACACAAGAACCAGAACCACAAGAACCAAGCCGCAAGAACCAGAACGACAAGAACCAGAGCCACAAGAACCACAAGAACCACCACAACCACAAAAAACAACCACAAGAGACATAACCACAAGAATCAGAACCTCGGGAACCAGCACACCCACAAGAACCACAAAAACCACAAGGACCACAGGAACCAGAACCACCAGAAGCACAAGAACCCGATTCCAAGAACCACAGGAATAAGAACCCAAGAACCACAAAAAGCAGAACCACAAAAACCATAAGAACCAGAACCACAAGAACGAGAGCCAGAAGGATACCAAGAACCAGAACCACAAGAAGCAGAACCACAGGAACCACAACCCACAAGAATCACCAGATCCACAAGAACGAGAACCACAAGAACCAGAACCCAAGAAACACAAGAACAGAACCGCAGCAACCAGAACCCAAGAACCACAACAACCAGAACCCAAGAACCACAATACCCAGAACTCAAAAAACTTAAGAACCAGAACCCAAGACCCACATAAAGCAGAACCCAAGACCCGGAACCACCAGAACCACAAGAACCACAACCACAAGAAACACAACAACCAGAACCACCAGAAGCACAAGAATCAGAAACACAAGATTCACAACCACAACCACAACAACAAGAACCTGAACCACAAGGGCCAGAACCACAAGAACCAAAACCACAAAAACCAGAATGCAAGAACTACAAGAAGCAGAACCAGAACCACAAGAAACACAAGAACCACCAGAACTACAAGAACCAGAACCACAATAACAACAAAAACCACAAGAACCAGAACCACCAGAATCAAATCAGAACTGCAGAAATGATCAGTTTTCAACGTTTCATCATTTCGTTACTGTGAATGGTGGAATTAACACGTGATAAAGATTCTGCATGTTGCGATTTTTTGGAACCGCAAGAACCACAAGAACCGCAAGCAAAATAACCAGATCCACAATAACCCAAGAAACACAAGAACCACAAGAACCAGAACCACAAGAAACCGAACCACGAGAACCACAAGAATCACAAAACCAGAACCACAACAACCTCAAGAACCTGAACCACAAGATGGAATTGACTCCGGATAACGATTTTCTAGAAGTGGTATTTCGAGGATTTGGTTCTTACGAAAAGTAAACGTACTATACGTATCTCGTACCACAAAAAACACAAGAACCAGAACCAGCAGAATTAGAGCCACAAGAACTAGAACTATACGTATCTCGTACCACAAAAAAACACAAGAACCAGAACCAGAAGAATTAGAGCCACAAGAACTAGAACTACAAGAACCAGATCCACAAGAATCAGAGCCACAAGAACCAGAACCACAAGAACCAGAACCACAAGAACCAGAACCACGAGAACACGAACCACCAGAACCACAAGAATCTGAACCACAGGATCCATAACACAGGAAGCACAAGGACCCGAATAAAAGAACCACAAGAACCAGAACCACCAAATCCCAAGAACCACAAGAATCAGAACCACAAGAACCAGAACCACAAGAACCTCAAGAAAAAGAACAACAAGAAACAGAATCACAGGATCCAGAACCACCAGAACCACACAACCAGAACACAAGAACCACAGGAACCACAACCCAAGAACCACAAGAACCAGAACAAAAAAAAAAACCCAAAAGAACCTGAACCACAAGAACCAGACCACGAGACCCACAAGAACTTCGGAAAAAGAACGACAAAACCCGAACCACCAGAAGCACAAGAACCAGAACCACAAGAACAACAAGAACCACAAGAACCAGAACCACCAGAATCAAATCAGAACTGCAGAAATGATCAGTTTTCAACGTTTCATCATTTCGTTACTGTGAATGGTGGAATTAACACGTGATAAAGATTCTGCATGTTGCGATTTTTTGGAACCGCAAGAACCACAAGAACAGCAAGCAAAATAACCAGATCCACAATAACCCAAGAAACACAAGAACCACAAGAACCAGAACCACAAGAAACCGAACCACGAGAACCACAAGAATCACAAAACCAGAACCACAAGAACCTCAAGAACCTGAACCACAAGAACCAGAACCACGAAAACCACAAGAACTACGGAAAAAGAACCACAAAACCCGAACCACCAGAAGCACAAGAACCAGAACCACAAGAACCCCAAGAACCAGAACCCGTGATTCTCAAGAAGCAGAACCATAAGAACCACAGGGACCACAAGACCCACAAGTACCAGACACAGAAGAACGAGAACCACAAGAACCAAAACCCAAGAAACAGAAGAACAGAACCACAGCAACCAGAACCAAAGAACCACAACAACCAGAACCACAATACCCAGAACTCAAGAAACTTAAGAACCAGAATCCAAGAGCCACAAGATCCAGAACCCAAGACCCAGAACCACCAGAACCACAAGAACCACAACCACAAAAACCAGAACCACAGGAAACACAACAACCAGAACCACCAGAAGCACAAGAATCAGAACCACAAGATCCACAACCACAACCACAAGAACCTGAACCACAAGGGCCAGAACCACAAGAACCAAATCCACAAAAACCAGAATGCAAGAACTACAAGAACCAGAACCACAAGAAACACAAGAAACACCAGAACCACAAGAACCAGAACCACAAGTACTACAAGAACCACAAGAACCAGAACCACCAGAATCAAATCAGATCTCATGCAGGAATGATCAGAAGTACAAGACCCAGAGCCCAAGGACCAAAAAGAAGAAGAACTCCAAGAACCACAAGGCCCAGAACCACAAGAACCAGAACCCAAGAACCACAAGAACCAGAACCCAAGAACCACAACCACCAGATCCCAAGAACCACAAGAAACACGAGAACCAGAACCACAAAAACCTCAAGAAAAAGAACCAACTACAAACTCCACAGGAACCAGAATATCCAGAACCACAACAGCCAGAGCAAAATAACCAGATCCACAATAACCCAAGAAACACAAGAACCACAAGAACCAGAACCACAAGAACCCGAACCACGAGAACCACAAGAATCACAAAACCAGAACCACAAGAACATCAAGAACCTGAACCACAAGAACCAGAACCACGAGAACCACAAGAACTACGGAAAAACCACAAGAACATCAAGAACCTGAACCACAAGAACCAGAACCACAAGAACTACGGAAAAACCACAAGAACATCAAGAACCTGAACCACAAGAACCAGAACCACGAGAACCACAAGAACTACAAGAACCACAAAACCAGAACCACCAGAAGCACAAGAACCAGAACCACAAGAATACCAAGAACCAGAAGCCGTGATCCACAAGAAGCAGAACCATAAGAACAACAGGGAACACAAGACCCACAAGTACCAGAAACACAAGAATGAGAACCACAAGAACCAAAACCCAAGAAACAGTAGAACAGAACCACAGCAACCAGAACCCAAGAACCACAACAACCAGAACCCAAGAACCACAAAACCCAGAACTCAAGAAACTTAAGAACCAGAATCCAAGAGCCACAAGATCCAGAACCCAAGACCCAGAACCACCAGAACCACAAGAATCACAACCACAAAAGCCAGAACCACAAAAACACAACAACCAGAACCACCAGAAGCACAAGAATCAGATCCACAACCACAACCACACGAACCTGAACCACAAGGGCCAGAACCACAAGAACCAAAACCACAAAAAACAATGCAACAACTACAAGAACCAGAACCACAAGAAACACAAGAACCACCAGAACCACAAGAGCCAGAACCACAAGAACTACAAGAACCACAAGAATCAGATCCACCAGAATCAAATCAAATCAGATCTCATGCAGGAATGATCAGAAGTACAAGACCCAGAGCCCAAGAATCAAAAGAAGCAGAACTGCAAGAAACGCAAGGCCCAGAACCCAAGAACCACAACCACCAGATCCCAAGAACCACAAACACGAGAACCAGAACCACAAGAACGTCAAGAAAAAGAACCAACCACAAGAACCACGGGAACCAGAATATCCAGAACCACAACAGCCAGAACACAAGAACCACAAGAACCAGAATCCAAAGAACCACAGGAAGCAGAACAAAAAGCCCTAAAAGAACCTGAACCACAAGAACCGCAACCTCAAGGAATACAAGAACCAGAACCGCAAGAACCAGAACGACAAGAACCAGAACCACCACAACCACAAAAAAACAACCACTAGAGACATAACTACAAGAATCAGAAGCACGGGTACCAGAACACAGGAACCACAAGAACCAGAACACAAGAACCACAAGAATCAGAACCACCAGACCCCAGGAACCTCAACAACCAGAACCACAAGAACTAGAACAACTAGAACTAGAACTCATGAACCACAAGAACCAGAGTTCAAGAATCACAAGAACCATAACCACAATAATCCCCAAAACCAGAACCACAAGAAACAGAACAAATAGAACCACAAGAACCAGAACGAAAAGAAGCAGAAGCACCTGAACCAGAACACACAAGAATCAGAAGAACCACTAGAACCAGAACTATAAGAATCACAAGAACCGGAACCACAGGGACCACAAGAACCAGAACCACAAGAACAAGAACCACAAGAAACACAAGAACCAGAAGAACAAAAACCACAATAACCAGAACCCAAGAACAACAAGAACCACAAGAACGAGAACCACAAGAACAAGAACCACAAGAAATAGAACCACAAGGCCCAGAAGCACAAGAAGCACTAGAAGCACAAGAACCAGAACCCATGAACCACAAAACCACAAGAATTAGGACCACAATAACCACAAGAACCAGAACCCAAGAACTTCAAGAACCAAAACACAATAACCACAAGTATCAGAACAACCAGAACCTCAAAATCCACGAGAACCAGAGCCACAAGAATCAGAACCACAAGAACCAGAACCACAAGAACTAGAACAACTAGAACTAGAACTCATGAACCACATGAACCAGAGCTCAAGAATCACAAGAACCATAACCACAAGAATCCCAAAAACCAGAACCACAAGAACCAGAACAAATAGAACCACCAGAACGAAAAAAAGCAGAAGCACATGAACCAGAACCCACAAGAATCAGAACCATAAGGATCACAAGAACCGGAACCACAAGGACCACAAGAACAAAAACCACAAGGAACACAATAACCAGAAGCACAAGAAGCACAAGAACCAGAACCCAAGAACCACAAGAACCACAACCACAAGAACCAGAACCACCAGACCACAATAACCACTAGAACCAGAACAACAAGATCCACAAGAACCACAAGAATAAGAGCCACAATAATCACACAAACTTCAAGAACCACAAGAACCAGAACTGAAAGAACAACAGGAACCAAACCCACCAGCGCCAGAACCACAAGAACGACAAGAACCACAAGAACCAGAAGCACAAGAACCACAAGAACCGACTGCACAAAAAACAGAATCCATGAACCATAAGAATCAGAACCACAAGTACCAGAACCACAAGAAACAGAAGTACCAGAACCACAAGTACCAGTTTCACAGAACCCAAGAATCACAAGAACCAGAACCACAAGAACCAGAACAGAAGAACCAGAACCCAAGAACCACAAGAACCAGAACCCCAGAACCTCAAGAACCAGAACCCCAAGAACGGCAAAAAGCAGAGCCACTAGAACCAAAGACCCAAAACCACAAGAACCAGCACTACAAGAAACACAAGAACCTGAACCACCAGAAGCACAAGAATCAGAACAACAAGAACGAGAACCACAAGAAACAGATCCATATGAACCACAACAACCACAACAACCAGAACCCAAGAACCACAAAAACCAGAACCACTACAACCAGAACACAAGAACCAGAACCCAATAACCACAAGAAAAAGAACCACAAGAACCAGAACCACAAAAACCAGAACCACAAGAAACACAAGGAACAGAACCACAAGAAACAAAACCACAAGAACGAGAAGGCAAAAACCACAAGAACCAGAATCACAAGAAACAGAACCACAAGAAGCACTGGAACCACAACCACAAGAATCAGAACCACAAGAACCCCAGAACCAGAACCAGAAGGACCAGAACCTCCAGAACAACAAGAAACAGAACCAGGTGATCGCAAGTACCACAAGAACCCGATCCGAAGAACCACAAGAACCAGAACCCCAAGAACCATAATCACCAGAACCAGAAGCACAAGAACCATAAGAACCAGAACTACAAGAAACACAAGAACCAGAACCACAGAAACACAAGAAACAGGGCCACAAGAACCAGAACCAACGGAAACACAAGAGCCACCAGAACCACAAGATCCACAACCACAAGAACCAGAACCACCAGACCCCAAGAACCACGAGAACCAGAACAACAAGATCCACAAGAACCACAAGAATAGAGCCACAAGAATCACACAAACCACAAGAACCACAAGAACCAGAACTGAAAGAACCACAGGAACCAGACCCACCAGCGCCAGAACCACAAGAACGACAAGAACCAGAAGCACAAGAACCACAAGAACCGGGAGCACAAAAACCAGAATCCATGAACCACAAGAAACAAAACCACAAGAACGAGAAGGCAAGAACCAGAATCACAAGAACCAGAACCACAAGAACCACAGAATCACAAGAAACAGAACCACAAGAAGCACTGAACCCCAGAACCAGAACCAGAAGAACCAGAACCTCCAGAACAACAAGAAACAGAACCACGTGATCGCAAGAACCACAAGAACCCGATCCGAAGAACCACAAGAACCAGAACCCCAAGAACCAGAACCACCAGAACCAGAAGCACAAGAACCATAATAACCAGAACTACAAGAAACACAAGAACCAGAACCACAGAAACACAAGAAACAGAGCCACAAGAACCAGAACCAGCGGAAACACAAGAGCCACCAGAACCACAAGATCCACAACCACAAGAACCAGAACCACCAGACCCCAAGAACCACGAGAACCAGAACAACAAGATCCACAAGAACCACAAGAATAAGAACCACAAGAATCACACAAACCACAAGAACCACACGAACCAGAACTGAAAGAACCACAGGAACCAGACCCACCAGCGCCAGAACCACAAGAACGACAAGAACCAGAAGCACAAGAGCCACAAGAACCGGGAGCACAACAACCAGAATCCATGAACCATAAGAATCAGAACCATAAGAAACACAAGAACCAGAACCACACATACCAGTTTCACAAGAACCCGAACCACAAGAACCAGAACCCAAGAATCACAAGAACCAGAACCACAACAACCAGAACAGAAGAAACAGAACCCAAGAACCACAAGAACCAGAACCTCAAGAACCAGAACTCCCAGAACCGCAAAAAAAGCAGAGCCACAAGAACCAAAGACCCAGAACCTCAAGAACCAGCACTACAAGAAACACAAGAACCAGAACCACCAGAAGCACAAGAATCAGAACCACAAGAACGAGAACCACAAGAAACAGAACGACATGAACTACAACAACCACAACAACCAGAACCCAAGAACCACAAAAACCAGAACCACTACAACCAGAACACAAGAACCAGAACCCAATAACCACAAGAACCAGAACCACAAGAACCAGAACCACCAGAAGCACAATAATCAGAACCACAAGAACGAGAACCACAAGAACCCCAAGAACCAGAACCCGTGATTCTCAAGAAGCAGAACCATAAGAACCACAGGGACCACAAGACCCACACGTACCAGACACAGAAGAACGAGAACCACAAGAACCAAAACCCAAGAAACAGAAGAACAGAACCACAGCAACCAGAACCAAAGAACCACAACAACCAGAACCACAATACCCAGAACTCAAGAAACTTAAGAACCAGAATCCAAGAGCCACAAGAACCAGAACCCAAGACCCAGAACCACCAGAACCACAAGAACCACAACCACAAAAACCAGAACCACAGGAAACACAACAACCAGAACCACCAGAAGCACAAGGATCAGAACCACAATATCCACAACCACAACCACAAGAACCTGAACCACAAGGGCCAGAACCACAAGAACCAAATCCACAAAAACCAGAATGCAAGAACTACAAGAACCAGAACCACGAGAAACACAGGAAACACCAGAACCACAAGAACCAGAACCACAAGTACTACAAGAACCACAAGAACCAGAACCACCAGAATCAAATCAGATCTCATGCAGGAATGATCAGAAGTACAAGACCCAGAGCCCAAGGACCAAAAAGAAGAAGAACTGCAAGAACCACAAGGCCCAGAACCACAAGAACCAGAACCCAAGAACCACAAGAACCAGAACCCAAGAACCACGACGACCAGATCCCAAGAACCACAAGAAACACGAGAACCAGAACCACAAGAACCTCAAGAAAAAGAACCAACTACAAACTCTACAGGAACCAGAATATCCAGAACCACAACAGCCAGAGCAAAATAACCAGATCCACAATAACCCAAGAAACACAAGAACCACAAGAACCAGAACCACAAGAACCCGAACCACGAGAACCACAAGAATCACAAAACCAGAACCACAAGAACATCAAGAACCTGAACCACAAGAACCAGAACCACGAGAACCACAAGAACTACGGAAAAAGAGCCACAAAACCAGAACCACCAGAAGCACAAGAACCAGAACCACAAGAATACCAAGAACCAGAACCCGTGATCCACAAGAAGCAGAACCATAAGAACCACAGGGAACACAAGACCCACAAGTACCAGAAACACAAGAATGAGAACCACAAGAACCAAAACCCAAGAAACAGTAGAACAGAACCACAGCAACCAGAACCCAAGAACCACAACAACCAGAACCCAAGAACCACAAAACCCAGAACTCAAGAAACTTAAGAACCAGAATCCAAGAGCCACAAGA
The DNA here is from genome assembly GCA_031216915.1 of Pictodentalium vernedei. Classification (NCBI taxonomy): domain Eukaryota; kingdom Metazoa; phylum Mollusca; class Scaphopoda; order Dentaliida; family Dentaliidae; genus Pictodentalium; species Pictodentalium vernedei. Next base: position 452,050,757 of record CM062294.1, on the reverse strand, counting down.
TCCAGAACCCAAGACCCAGAACCACCAGAACCACAAGAACCACAACCACAAAAGCCAGAACCACAAAAACACAACAACCAGAACCACCAGAAGCACAAGAATCAGATCCACAACCACAACCACACGAACCTGAACCACAAGGGCCAGAACCACAAGAACCAAAACCACAACAAACAGAATGCAACAACTACAAGAACCAGAACCACAAGAAACACAAGAACCACCAGAACCACAAGAGCCAGAACCACAAGTACTACAAGAACCACAAGAACCAGATCCACCAGAATCAAATCAAATCAGATCTCATGCAGGAATGATCAGAAGTACAAAACCCAGAGCCCAAGAATCAAAAGAAGCAGAACTGCAAGAAACGCAAGGCCCAGAACCCAAGAACCACAACCACCAGATCCCAAGAACCACAAACACGAGAACCAGAACCACAAGAACGTCAAGAAAAAGAACCAACCACAAGAACCACAGGAACCAGAATATCCAGAACCACAACAGCCAGAACACAAGAACCACAAGAACCAGAATCCAAAGAACCACAGGAAGCAGAACAAAAAGCCCTAAAAGAACCTGAACCACAAGAACCGCAACCTCAAGGAACACAAGAACCAGAACCACAAGAACCAGAACGACAAGAACCAGAACCACAAGAACCACCACAACCACAAAAAAACAACCACTAGAGACATAACTACAAGAATCAGAAGCACGGGTACCAGAACACAGGAACCACAAGAAGCAGAACACGAGAACCACAAGAATCAGAACCACCAGACCCCAGGAACCTCAACAACCAGAACCACAAGAACTAGAACAACTAGAACTAGAACTCATGAACCACAAGAACCAGAGGTCAAGAATCACAAGAACCATAACCACAATAATCCCCAAAACCAGAACCCAAAGAAACAAAACAAATAGAACCACAAGAACGAGAACGAAAAGAAGCAGAAGCACCTGAACCAGAACACACAAGAATCAGAAGAACCACAAGAACCAGAACTATAAGAATCACAAGAACCGGAACCACAAGGACCACATGAACCAGAACCACAAGAACAAGAACCACAAGAAACACAAGAACCAGAAGAACAAAAACCACAATAACCAGAACTCTAGAACAACAAGAACCACAAGAACGAGAACCACAAGAACAAGAACCACAAGAAATAGAATCACAAGACCCAGAAGCACAAGAAGCACTAGAAGCACAAGAACCAGAACCCATGAACCACAAAACCACAAGAATTAGGACCACAATAACCACAAGAACCAGAACCCAAGAACTTCAAGAACCAAAACACAAGAACCAGAACACAAGAACCACAAGTATCAGAACAACCAGAACCACAAAATCCACGAGAACCAGAGCCACAAGAATCAGAACCACAAGAACCAGAACCACAAGAACTAGAACAACTAGAACTAGAACTCATGAACCACATGAACCAGAGCTCAAGAATCACAAGAACCATAACCACAAGAATCCCAAAAACCAGAACCACAAGAACCAGAACAAATAGAACCACCAGAACGAAAAAAAGCAGAAGCACATGAACCAGAACCCACAAGAATCAGAACCATAAGGATCACAAGAACCGGAACCGCAAGGACCACAAGAACAAGAACCACAAGGAACACAATAACCAGAAGCACAAGAAGCACAAGAACCAGAACCCAAGAACCACAAGAACCACAACCACAAGAACCAGAAGCACCAGACCACAAGAACCACGAGAACCAGAACAACAAGATCCACAAGAACCACAAGAATAAGAGCCACAATAATCACACAAACTTCAAGAACCACAAGAACCAGAACTGAAAGAACAACAGGAACCAAACCCACCAGCGCCAGAACCACAAGAACGACAAGAACCACACGAACCAGAAGCACAAGAACCACAAGAACCGGCTGCACAAAAAAACAGAATCCATGAACCATAAGAATCAGAACCACAAGTACCAGAACCACAAGAAACAGAAGTACCAGAACCACAAGTACCAGTTTCACAGAAACCCGAACCACAAGAACCAGAACCCAAGAATCACAAGAACCAGAACCACAAGAACCAGAACAGAAGAACCAGAACCCAAGAACCACAAGAACCAGAACCCCAGAACCTCAAGAACCAGAACCCCAAGAACGGCAAAAAGCAGAGCCACTAGAACCAAAGACCCAAAACCACAAGAACCAGCACTACAAGAAACACAAGAACCTGAACCACCAGAAGCACAAGAATCAGAACAACAAGAACGAGAACCACAAGAAACAGATCCACAAGAACCACAACAACCACAACAACCAGAACCCAAGAACCACAAAAAACCAGAACCACTACAACCAGAACACAAGAACCAGAACCCAATAACCACAAGAAACAGAACCACAAGAACCAGAACCACAAAAACCAGAACCACAAGAAACACAAGGAACAGAACCACAAGAAACAAAACCACAAGAACGAGAAGGCAAGAACCACAAGAACCAGAATCACAAGAAACAGAACCACAAGAAGCACTGGAACCAGAACCACAAGAATCAGAACCACAAGAACCCCAGAACCAGAACCACCAGAACCAGAAGCACAAGAACCATAAGAACCAGAACTACAAGAAACACAAGAACCAGAACCACAGAAACACAAGAAACAGAGCCACAAGAACCAGAACCAACAGAAACACAAGAGCCACCAGAACCACAAGATCCACAACCACAAGAACCAGAACCACCAGACCCCAAGGACCACGAGAACCAGAACAACAAGATCCACAAGAACCACAAGAATAGAGCCACAAGAATCACACAAACCACAAGAACCACAAGAACCAGAACTGAAAGAACCACAGGAACCAGACCCACCAGCGCCAGAACCACAAGAACGACAAGAACCAGAAGCACAAGAACCACAAGAACCGGGAGCACAAAAACCAGAATCCATGAACCACAAGAAACAAAACCACAAGAACGAGAAGGCAAGAACCACAAGAACCAGAATCACAAGAAACGGAACCACAAGAAGCACTGGAACCAGAACCACAAGAATCAGAACCACAAGAACCCCAGAACCAGAACCAGAAGAACCAGAACCTCCAGAACAACAAGAAACAGAACCACGTGATCGCAAGAACCACAAGAACCCGATCCGAAGAACCACAAGAACCAGAACCCCAAGAACCAGAACCACCAGAACCAGAAGCACAAGAACCATAAGAACCAGAACTACAAGAAACACAAGAACCAGAACCACAGAAACACAAGAAACAGAGCCACAAGAACCAGAACCAGCGGAAACACAAGAGCCACCAGAACCACAAGATCCACAACCACAAGAACCAGAACCACCAGACCCCAAGAACCACGAGAACCAGAACAACAAGATCCACATGAATAAGAGCCACAAGAATCACACAAACCACAAGAACCACAAGAACCAGAACTGAAAGAACCACAGGAACCAGACCCACCAGCGCCAGAACCACAAGAACGACAAGAACCAGAAGCACAAGAGCCACAAGAACCGGGAGCACAACAACCAGAATCCATGAACCATAAGAATGAGAACCACAAGAACCAGAACCATAAGAAACACAAGAACCAGAACCACACGTACCAGTTTCACAAGAACCCGAACCACAAGAACCAGAACCCAAGAATCACAAGAACCAGAACCACAACAACCAGAACAGAAGAAACAGAACCCAAGAACCACAAGAACCAGAACCTCAAGAACCAGAACTCCCAGAACCGCAAAAAGCAGAGCCACAAGAACCAAAGACCCAGAACCTCAAGAACCAGCACTACAAGAAACACAAGAACCAGAACCACCAGAACGAGAACCACAAGAAACAGAACCACATGAACCACAACAACCAGAACCCAAGAACCACAAGAACCAGAACCACTACAACCAGAACACAAGAACCAGAACCCAATAACCTCAAGAACCAGAACCACAAGAACCAGAACCACCAGAAGCACAATAATCAGAACCACAAGAACGAGAACCACAATAACCTGAAGAACGAGAACCACAAGAGCCAGAACTACAAGCGCCAGAACCACCAGAATCGAATCAGATCTCATGCAGGAATGATTTGTGTTCGATGTTTCATCATTTCGTTACTGTGAATGATGGAATTGACTCCGGATAACGATTTTCTAGAAGTGCATTTCGAGGATTTGGTTCTTACGAAAAATAAACGTACTATACGTATCTCGTACCACAAAAAACATAAGAACCAGAAACAGAAGAATTAGAGCCACAAGAACTAGAACTACAAGAACCAGAACCACAAGAATCAGAGCCACAAGAACCAGAACCACAAGAACCAGAACCACAAGAAACAGAACCACGAGAACACGAACCACCAGAACCACAAGAATCTGAACCACAGGATCCATAACACAGGGACCACAAGGACCCGAATAAAAGAACCACAAGAACCAGAACCACCAGATCCCAAGAACCACGAGAATCAGAACCACAAGAACCAGAACCACAAAAACCTCAAGAAAAAGAACAACAAGAACCAGAATCACAGGATCCAGAACCACCAGAACCACACAAGCAGAACACAAGAACCACAAGAACCACAACCCAAGAACCACAAGAACCAGAAAAAAAACCCAAAAGAACCTGAACCACAAGAACCAGAACCACGAGAACCACAAGAACTACGGAAAAAGAACGACAAAACCCGAACCACCAGAAGCACAAGAACCAGAACCACAAGAATCCCAAGAACCAGAACCCGTGATCCACAAGAAGCAGAACCATAAGAACCACAGGGACCACAAGACCCACAAGTACCAGAAACACAACAACGAGAACCACAAGAACCAAAACCCAAGAAACAGAAGAACAGAACCACGGCAACCAGAACCCAAGAATCACAACAACCAGAACACAGGAACCACAATACCCAGAACTCAAGAAACTTAAGAACCAGAATCCAAGAGCCACAAGAACCAGAACCCAAGACCCAGAACCACCAGAACCACAAGAACCACAGCCACAAAAACCAGAGCCACAAGAAACACAACAACCAGAAGCACAAGAATCAGAACCACAAGATCCACAACCACAACCACAAGAACCTGAACCACGAGGCCCAGAACCACAAGAATCAAAACCACAAAAACCAGAATGCAAGAACTACAAGAACCAGAACCACAAGAAACACAAGAACCACCAGAACCACAAGAACCAGAACCACATGAACTACAAGAGCCACAAGATCCAGAACCACCAGAATCAAATCAGATCCCATGCAGGAATGATCACAAGTACAAGACCCAGAGCCCAAGAACCAAAAGAAGCAGAACTGCAAGAACCACAAGGCCCAGAACTACAAGAACCAGAACCCAACAACCACATCCACCAGATCCCAAGAAACACGAGAACCAGAACCCCAAGAACCTCAAGAAAAAGAACCAACCACAAGAACAACAGGAACCAGAATATCCAGAACCACGACAGCCAGAACACAAGAACCACAAGAACCAGAACCCAAAGAACCACAGGAAGCAGAACTACAAGCCCCAAAAGAACCTGAACCACAAGAACCGCAACCTCAAGGAACACAAGAACCAGAACCACAAGAACCAAACCACAAGAACCAGAACCACAAGACCCACAAGAACCACCACAACCACAAAAAAACAACCACAAGAGACATAACCACAAGAATCAGAAGCACGGGAACCAGAACACAGGAACCACAAGAACCAGACCACAAGAACCACTAGAATCAGAACCACTAGACCCCAGGAACCTCAACAAACCAGAACCACAAGAACTAGAACAACTAGAACTAGAACTCATGAACCACAAGAACCAGAGCTCAAGAATCACAAGAACCATAACCACAAGAATCCCTAAAACCAGGACTACAAGATCCACAACCACAACCACAAGAACCTGAACAACAAGGGCCAGAACCACAAGAGCCAAAACCACAAAAACCAGAATGCAAGAACTACAAGAAACAGAACAACAAGAAACACAAGAACTACCAGAACCACAAGAACCAGAACCACAACAACCAAAAGAAACAGAACCACAACCACAAAAAACAGAACCACAAGAAACACAACAACCAGAACCATCAGAAGCACCAGAATCACAACCACAAAATCCACAACCACAAGAACCAGAACTACCTGAAGCACAAGGGCCAGAACCACAAGAACCCAAACCACAAAAACCAGAATGCAAAAAACACAAGAACCACGAGAGCCACAAGAACCAGAACCACAAGAACTACAAGAACCACAAGAACCAGAACCACCAGAATCAAATCAGATCTCATGCAGGAATGATCAGTAGTACAAGACCCAGAGCCCAAGAACCAAAAGAAGCAGAACTGCAGGAACCACAAGGCCCAGAACCACAAGAACCAGAACCCAAGAACCACAAGAACCAGATCCCAAGAACCACAAGAAACACGAGAACCAGAACCACAAGAACCTCAAGAAAAAGAACCAACCACAAGAACCACAGGAACCAGAATATCCAGAACCACAACAGCCAGAACACAAGAACCACAAGAACCAGAACCCTAAGAACCACAGGAAACAGAACTACATGTCCCAAAAGAAGCTGAACCACAAGAACCGCAACCTCAAGGAACACAAGAACCAGTTCCGCAAGAACCAGAACGACAAGAACCGGAACCACAAGACCCACAAGAACCACCACAACCACAAAAAACAACCACGAGAGACATAACCACAAGAATCAGAAGCACGGGAACCAGAACACAGGAACCACAAGAACCAGAACACAAGAACCACAAGAATCAGAACCACCAGACCCCAGTAACCTCAACAACCAGAACCACAAGAACTAGAACAACTAGAACTAGAGCTCATGAACCACAAGAACCAGAGCTCAAGAATCACAAGAACCATAACCACAAGAATCCCAAAAACCAGAACCACAAGAACCAGAACAAATAGAACCAAAAGAACCAGAACGAAAAGAAGCAGAAGCACCTGAACCAGAACCCACAAGAATCAGAAGAACCACAAGAACCAGAACTATAAGAATCAAAAGAACCGGAACCACAAGAATCCCAAAAACCAGAACCACAAGAGCCAGAACAAATAGAACCACAAGAACCAGAACGAAAAGAAGCAGAAGCACCTGAACCAGAACCCACAAGAATCAGAAGAACCACAAGAACCAGAACTATAAGAATAACAAGAACCGGAACCACAAGGACCACAATAACCAGAACCACAATAACAAGAACCGCAAGAAACACAAGAACCAGAAGAACAAAAACCAGAACCCAAGAACAACAAGAACATCAAGAACGAGAACCAAAAGAACAAGAACCACAAGAAATAGAACCACAAGACCCAGAAGCACAAGAAGCACTAGAAGCACAAGAACCAGAACCCAAGAACCACAAAACCACAAGAATTAGGACCACAATAACCACAAGAACCAGAACCACCAGAAGCACAAGAACCAGAACCACAGGAACCCGATCCAAAGAACCACAGGAATAAGAACCCAAGAACCACAAAAAGCAGAACCACAAAAAACCATAAGAACCAGAACCACAAGAACCAGAGCCAGAAGGATACCAAGAACCATAACCACAAGAAGCAGAACCACAACCCACAAAAATCACCAGATCCGCAAGAACGAGAACCACAAGAACCAGAACCCAAGAAACACAAGAACAGAACCGCAGCAACCAGAACCCAAGAACCACAACAACCAGAACCCAAGAACCACAATACCCAGAACTCAAGAAACTTAAGAACCAGAACCCAAGACCCACATAAAGCAGAACCCAAGACCCGGAACAACCAGAACCACAAGAACCACAACCACAAGAACCACAACCACAAGAAACACAACAACCAGAACCACCAGAAGCACAAGAATCAGAAACACAAGATTCACAACCACAACCACAAGAACCTGAACCGCAAGGGCCAGAACCACAAGAACCAAATAACCCAAGAAACACAAGAACCACAAGAACCAGAAACACAAGAACCCGAACCACGAGAACCACAAGAATCACAAAACCAGAACCACAAGAACCTCAAGAACCTGAACCACAAGAACCAGTACAACGAGAACCACAAGAACTACGGAAAAAGAACCACAAAACCCGAACCACCAGAAGCACAAGAACCAGAACCACAAGAACCCCAAGAACCAGAATCCGTGATCCACAAGAAGCAGAACCATAAGAACCACAGGGACCACAAGACCCACAAGTACCAGAAACACAAGAACGAGAACCACAAGAATCCAAACCCAAGAAACAGAAGAACAGAACCACAGCAACCAGAACCCAAGAACCACAACAACCAGAACACAAGAACCACAATATCCAGAACTTAGGAACCAGAACCCAAGAGCCACAAGAACCAGAACCCAAGACCCAGAACCACCAGAACCACCACAACCACAACCACAAAAATCAGAACCACAAGAAACACAACAACCAGAGCCACCAGAACCACAAGAATCAGAACCACAAGACCCACCACCACAACCACAAGAACCTGAACCACAAGGGCCAGAACCACAAGAACCCAAACCACAAAATCCAGAATGCAAGAACTACAAGAACCAGAACCACAAGAAACACAAGAACCATCAGAACCACAAGAACTACAAGAACCACAAGAACTACAAGAACCACAAGAACCAGAACCACCAGAATCAAATCAGATCTCATGCAGGAATGATCAGAAGTACAAGACCCAGAGCCCAAGAAGCAAAAGAAGCAGAACTGCAAGAACCACAAGGCCCAGAACCACAAGAACCAGAACCCAAGAACCACAACCACCAGATCCCAAGAACCACAAGAAACACGAGAACCAGAACCACAAGAACCTCAAGAAAAAGAATCAACGACAAGAACCACAGGAACCAGAATATCCAGAAACCACAACAGCCAGAACACAAGAACCACAAGAACCAGAACCCAAAGAACCACAGGAAGCAGAACTACAAGCCCCAAAAGAACCTGAACCACAAGAACCGCAACCTCAAGGAACACAAGAACCAGAACCACTAGAACCAAACCGCAAGAACCAGAACCACAAGAACCAGAACCACAAGACCCACAAGAACCACCACAACCACAAAAAAACAATCACAAGAGACATAACCACAAGAAGCAGAAGCACGGGAACCAGAACACAGGAACCACAAGAACCAGAACACAAGAACCACAAGAATCAGAACCACCAGACCCCAGGAACCTCAACAACCAGAACTACAAAAACTAGAACATCTAGAACTAGAACTCATGAACCACAAGAACCAGAGCTCAAGAATCACAAAAACCATAACCACAAGAATCCCAAAAACCACAACCGCAAGATCCACAACCACAACCACAAGAACCTGAACCACAAGGGCCAGAACCACAAGAACCAAATCCACAAAACCCAGAATGCAAGAAGTACAAGAACCAGAACCACAAGAAACACAAGAACCACCAGAACCACAAGAACCAGAACCACAAGAACTACAAGGACCACAAGAACCAGAACCACAAGAACAAGAACCACAAGAAACAGAAGAACCAGAAGAACAAAAACCACAATAACCTTAACCCAAGAACAACAAGAACCACAAGGACGAGAACCACAAGAACAAGAACCAAAAGAACTAGAACCACAAGAACCAGAAGCACAAGAAGCACTAGAAGCACGAGAACCAGAACCACAAAACCACAAGAATTAGGACCACAATAACCACAAGAACCAGAACCCAAGAACTACAAGAACCAAAACACAAGAACCAGAACACAAGAACCACAAGTACCAGAACAACCAGAACCACAAAATCCACAAGAACCGGAGCCACAAGAATCAGAACCACAAGAACCAGAACCACAAGAACCAGAACCACAAGAAACCCAAGAACCACAAGAACTACAAGAATAACAACTACAAGAACCACAAGAGCCCCAGGAACCAGAACCACCAGAACCACAAGAAACAGAAGTACAAGTCCCAGAATCCAAGAACCACAAGAAGCAGAACCGCAAGAACCGTAGGAACCAGAACCACAAGAACCACAACCCAACAATTACCAGATCCTAAGAACCACAAGAACCAGAGCCACAAGATCCTCAAGAAAAAGAACCACAAGGACCACAAGAACCAGAACCACAATAACCTCAAGAACAACAACAACCAGAACAGAAGAACCACAAGAACCAGAACCAACGAACCACAAGAACCAGCACCAAAATACCCTGAACCACAAGAACCAGAACCACAAGAAACACAAGAACCAGAACCACCAGAAGCACAAGAATCAGTACAACAATAACCACAAGAACGATAACCACAAGAACCAGAACCACATGGACCACAAGATTCAGAAACACCTGATTCAAATCAAATCTCATGCAGGAATGATCAGTTTTCGATGTTTCATCACTTCCTTACTATGAATGATGGAATTAACTCCGGAGAACCATTTTACATGTTGCGATTTTCTAGAAGTGCATTTCGAGGATTTTCATTTGTTACTATAAGTTAAACGTACAATGCAAATCTCGTACCACAAGAACCACAAGAACCAGAGCCACAATAATCAGAACCACAAGAAACACAATAACCTGAACCACAAGAAACAGAACAACAAGAACCAGAACCACAAAAGCTAGAACCACCAGAACCACAAGAACCAGAGACACAAGTACCAGAACCACCAGAACCAGAACCACAACAACCAGAACCCAAGAAACACAAGAACCAGAACCCAAGAACCACATGAACCAGAAACCTAAGAACCACAAGGACCAGAAGGCAAGAACCACACGAACCAGAATCACAAAAAACAGAACCACAAGAACCACTAGAAACAGAACCACAAGAAGAACTAGAATCAGAGCCACAAGAACCGTAACCTCCAGAACAACAAGAAACAGAACCACGTGAACGCAAGAACCACAGGAACCATAAGAACCAGATCTACAAGAAACACAAGAACCAGAACCACAAAAACACAAAAACCAGAACCACAAGAGCCACCAGAACCAAAAGAACCACAAGAGCCACCAGAACCGCAAGAACCAGAACCACAAGAACGAACACCACCAGACCCCAAGAACCACGAGAACCAGAACAACAAGATCGAGATCCACAAGAGCCACAATAATCACAAAAACTACAAGAACCACAAGAACCAGAACTAAAAGAACCACAGGAACAGAACCACCAGAGACAGAATCACAAGAACGAGAAGAACAACAAGAACCAGAAGCACAAAAACCACACAAACCGGCGAGCACAAAAACCAGAACCCTTGAACCATAAGAATCAGAACCACAAGAACCAGATCCACAAGAAACACAAGAACCAGAACCACCACAACCACAAGGACAGAACCACAAGTACCAGATCCACAAGAACCCGAACCACAAGAACCAGAACCCAAGAATTACAAGAACCAGAACCACAACAACCAGAACCACAACAACCAGAACAGAAAAATCAGAACCCAAGAACCACTAGAACCAGAACCCCAGAACCTCAAGAACCGCAAAAACCAGAACCACAAGAACCAAAGACCCAGAACCACAAGAACCAGCACTACAAGGAACACCAGAACCAGAACCACCAGAAGCACAAGAATCAGAACCACAAGAACGAGAACCACATGAACTACAACAACCACAACAACCAGAACCTAAGAACCACAAGAACCAGTACCCAATAACCACAAGAACCAGAACCACAACAACCAGAAGCATAAGAAACAAGTATCAGAACCACCAGAAGCACAAGACTCAGAACCACAATAACCTGAAGAACGAGAACCACAAGAACGAGAACCACAAGAGCCAGAACCATCAGAATCGAATCAGATCTCATGCAGGAATGATTAGTGTTCGATGGTTTATCATTTCGTTACTGTGAATGATGGAATTGACTCCGGATAACGATTTTACATCTTGCGATTTTCTAGAAGTGCATTTTGAGGATTTTGTTTGTTACGAAAAGTAAATGTACTATACGTATCTCTTACCACAAGAAACACAAGAACCAGAACCATAAGAATCAGAGCCACAAGAACCAGAACCACAAGAACCAGAACTTCAAGGACCAGAAGCACAAGAACCAGAACCACCAGAACCACAAGACTCTGAACCACAGGAACCAGAACACAGGAACCGAATAAAAGAACCACAAGAACCAGAATCACCAGATCCCCCAAGAACCACAACAGCCGGAACCACAAGAACAACAAGAATAACAACTACATGAACCACAGGAACCAGAACTACCAGATCCACAAGAACCAGAAGAACAAGACCCAGAACCCAAGAACCACAAGAAGCAGAACCACAAGAACCACAAGAACCAGAACCCAAGAGCCACAAGAACCACAACCACCAGATTCCATGAACCACATTAACCACAACCACAAGGAAAAGAACCACAAGAACCACAAGAACCAGAACCACAGGAACCAGAACCACCGGAACCACAACAACCAGAACCCAAGAACCACATGAACCAGAACCAAACGAACCAAAAGAACCTGAACCACAAGAAGCAGAACCACAAGAAACACAAGAACCAGAAACACCAGAAGCACAAGAATCAGAAGCACAATAAACACAAGAACGAGAACACAAGAACCAGCACCGCATGAACCACAATAGCCAGAACCACCAGAATCAAATCTAATGTCATGCGGGAATGATCAGCTTTCGATGTTTCATCATTTCGTTACTATGAATGATGGAATTAACTCCGGATAACATGTTGCGATTTTCTAGAAGTGCATTACGAGGATTTTGATTTGTTACAATAAGTAAACGTACTACGCAAATCTCATACCAAAAGAACCACAAGAAACAGAGCCACAAGAATCAGAACCACAAGAAACACAGGAACCAGAACCACCAGAACCAACAGAACCACAAGAGCCACCGGAACCACAAGAACCAGTACCAGAAGAACGAGAACCACCAGAGCCACAAGAATCAGAACTGGAAGAAACACAAGAACCTGAACCACAAGAAACAGAACTACAAGAACCAGAACCACCAGAACCACAAAAAACAGAAATCAATACCACAATCACCTTAACCACAACAACCAGAACACAAGAACCATAGGAACCAGAACCCAAGAACCACATGAACCAGAACTCCAAGAACCACTAGGACCAGAAGCACAAGAAACAAAACCACAAGAACCAGAACCACAAGAACCAGAATCACAAGAACAGAACCACAAGAACCACTAGAACCAGAGCCACAAGAATCAGAACAACAAGAACCACCAGAACCAGACCACAAGAACAATAACCTCCTGAAAAACCAGAACAACAAGAAACAGAACCACAAAAACCCAAGAACCACAAGAACGAACAGAACCCAAGAACCACAAGACCCAGAACCACAAGTACCAGAACCATAACCACAAGAATCAGAACCACAAGAGATACAAGAACCACAACCACAAAAAAACACAAGAACCAGAACCACAAGAACCAGAACCAACAGAACCACAAGAGCACCAGAACCAAATGAACAATAACCACAAGAACCAGAACCACCAGACACCAAGAACCACGAGAACCAGGACCACAAGATCCAGAACCACAAAAAGAAGAACCACAAGAATCACAAAAACCACAAGAGCCACAAGAACCAAAACCAAAACAACCACAGGATCCAGAAGCAGTAGGGCCAGAATCACAAGAACCAAAGAACCACACGAACCACAAGCACATGAACCACAAGAACCCTGTGCACAAGAAACAGAACCCAGGAACCACAAGAACCAGAATCATCACAAGAAACACAAGAACCAGAACCACAACAACCACAAGTACCAGAACCACAGTTCCAGAACCACAAGAACTCGAACCCCAAGAGCCAGACCCCAAGAACCACAAGAACCAAAACCACAACCACAAGTACCAGAACCAGAACCACAAGAACCATAGGAACCAGAACCACAAGAATCCGAACCACAAGAGATACAAGAACCGCAACCACAAGAACCAGAACCAACAGAATCACATGAGCACCAGAACCACATTAACAAGAACCACAAGTACCAGAACCACCAGACTCCAAGAACCACGAGAAGCAGAAACACATGATCCAGAACCACAAGAACAAGAACCACAAGAATCACAAAAACCACAAGAACCACAAAAACCCAAACAAAAGAACCACAGGAACCAGAACCACTAGAGCCAGAATCACAGGAACCAAGGAACCAAAAGAACCACAAGCACATGAATCACAAGAACCCTGAGCACAAGAAACAGAACCCAAGAGCCATAAGAACCAGAACCACAAGAACCACAAGACCAAGAACCACAAGAAATAGAACCACAAGAACCAGAAGCACAAGAAGCTCTAGAAGCACAAGAACCAGAACCCAAGAACCACAAGAATTAGGACCACAATAACCACAAGAACCAGAACCCAAGAACTTCAAGAACCAAAACACAAGAACCAGAACACAAGAACCACAAGTACCAGAACAACCAGAACCACAAAATCCACGAGAACCAGAGCCACAAGAATCAGAACCACAAGCACCAGAACCACAAGAACTAGAACAACTAGAACTAGAACTCGTGAACCACAAGAACCAGAGCTCAAGAATCACAAGAACCAGAACCACAAGAATCCCAAAAACCAGAACCACAAGCACACAAGAACCACAAGAACCAGAACCACAAGAACTAGAACCACCAGAAGCACAAGAATCAGAACCACAATAACGAGAACCACAAGAAACAGAACCACATGAACCACAACAACCCCAACAACGAGAACCCAAGAACCACAAAAACCAGAACCACTACAACCAGAACACAAGAACCAGAACCCAATAACCACAAGAGCCAGAACCGTAAGAACCAGAACCACAAAAACCAGACCCACAAGAAACACAAGAACCAGAACCACCAGAAGCACAAGAATCAGAACCACAATAACCTGAAGAACGAGAACCACAAGAGCCAGAAATACAAGAGCCTGAAACACCAGAATCGAATCAGATCTCATGCAGGAACGATTTGTTTTCGATGTTTTACCATTTCGTTACTGTGAATGATGGAATTGACTCCGAATAACGATTTTCTAGAAGTGCATGTCGAGGATTTGGTTCTTACGAAAAGTAAACGTACTATACATATCTCGTACCACAAAAAACACAAGAACCAGAACCAGAAGAATTAGAGCCACAAGAAATAGAACTACAAGAACCAGAAACACAAGAATCAGAGCCACAAGAACCAGAACCACAAGAACCAGAATCACAAGAACCAGAACCACAAGAACAAGAACCACCAGAACCACAAGAATCTGAACCACAGGATCCATAACACAGGAAACACAGGACCCGAATAAAAGAACCACAAGAACCAGAACCACCAGATCCCAAGAACCACGAGAATCAGAACCACAAGAACTTGAACCTCAAGAAAAAGAACAACAAGAACCAGAATCACAGAATTCAGAACCACCAGAACCACACAACCAGAACACAAGAACCACAAGAACCACAACCCAAGAACCACAAGAACCAGAACCAAAAAAACCCAAAAGAACCTGAACCACAACACCCAGAACCACAAGAAACACAAAAAACCAGAACCACCAGAAGCACAAGAATCAGAACCACAATAACCACAAGAACAAGAATCCCAAAAAGCAGAACTGCATGAATCACAACAACCTGAACCTCAGGAAACAGAACCACAAGAACCACAAAAACCACAAGGATCACAGGAACCAGAACCCCCAGAAGCACAAGAACCCGACTCCAAGAACCACAGGAATAAGAACCCAAGAACCACAAAAAGCAGAACCACAAAAACCATAAGAACCAGAACCACAAGAACAGAGCCAGAAGGATACCAAGAACCAGAACCACAAGAAGCAGAACCTCAGGAACCACAACCCACAAGAATCACCAGATCCACAAGAACGAGAACCACAAGAACCAGAACCCAAGAAACACAAGAACAGAACCGCAGCATCCAGAACCCAAGAACCACAACAACCAGAACCCAGGAACCACAATACCCAGAACTCAAGAAACTTAGGAACCAGAACCCAAGAGCAACATAAAGCAGAACCCAAGACCCAGAACCACAAGAACCAGAACCGATGAACAACAAGAACAACAACCACAAGAATGAGAACCACAAGAACAAGAACTAGAACCACAAGAACCAGAAGCACAAGAAGCACAAGAACCGAAACCCAAGAACCACAAGAACCACAACCACAAGAACCACAACCACCAGACCACAAGAACCACGAGAACCAGAATAACAAGATCCACAAGAACAACAAGAATAAGAGCCACACGAATCACACAAACCACAAGAACCACAAGAACCAGAACTGAAAGATCCACAGGAACCAGACCCACCAGCGCCAGAACCACAAGAACGACAAGAACCACACGAACAAGAAGCACAAGAACCACAAGAACTGGCTGCACAAAAACCAGAATCCAAGAACCATAAGAATCAGAACCACAAGAACCAGTACCACAAGAAACACAAGTACCAGAACCACAAGTACCAGTTTCACAAGAACCCGAACCACAAGAATCAGAACCCAAGAATTACAAGAACCAGAACCACAACAACCAGAACAGAAGAACCAGCACCCAAGAACCACAAGAACCAGAACCCCAGAACCTCAAGAACCAGAACCCCAAGAACGGCAAAAAGCAGAGCCACAAGAAGCAAAGACCCAAAACCACAAGAACCAGCACTACAAGAACCACAAGAACCAGAACCATCAGATCCCCCAAGAACCACAACAACCGGAACCACAAGAACAACAAGAATAACAGCTACAAGAACCACAGGAACCAGAACTACCAGATCCACAAGAACCAGAAGAACAAGACCCCGAACCCAAGATCCACAAGAAGCAGAACCACAAGAACCACAAGAACCAGAACCCAAGAGCCACAAGAACCACAACCACCAGATTCCATGAACCACATTAACCAGAACCACAAGGAAAAGAACCACAAGAACCACAAGAACCAGAACCCCAGGAACCAGAACCACCGGAACTACAACAACCAGAACCCAAGAACCACATGAACCAGAACCAAAAGGACCAAAAGAACCTGAACCACAAGAAGCAGAACCACAAGAAACACAAGAACAAGAACCACAAGAAATAGAACCACAAGAACCAGAAGCACAAGAAGCTCTAGAAGCACAAGAACCAGAACCCAAGAACCACAAGAATTAGGACCACAATAACCACAAGAACCAGAACCCAAGAACTTCAAGAACCAAAACACAAGAACCAGAACACAAGAACCACAAGTACCAGAACAACCAGAACCACAAAATCCTCGAGAACCAGAACCACAAGAATCAGAACCACAAGAACCAGAACCACAAGAACTAGAAAAACTAGAACTAGAACTCATGAACCACAAGAACCAGAGCTCAAGAATCACTAGAACCATAACCACAAGAATCCCCAAAACCAGAACCACAAGCACACAAGAACCACAAGAACCAGAAGCACAAGAACTAGAACCACCAGAAGCACAAGAATCAGAACCACAAGAACGAGAACCACAAGAAACAGAACCACATGAATCACAACAACCACAACAACAAGAACCCAAGAACCACAAAAACCAGAACCACTACAACCAGAACACAAGAACCAGAACCCAGTAACCACAAGAGCCAGAACCATAAGAACCAGAACCACAAAAACCAGACCCACAAGAAACACAAGAACCAGAACCGCCAGAAGCACAAGAATCAGAACCACAATAAACTGAAGAACGAGAACCACAAGAGCCAGAAATACAAGAGCCTGAAACACCAGAATCGAATCAGATCTCATGCAGGAACGATTTGTTTTCGATGTTTTATCATTTCGTTACTGTGAACGATGGAATTGACTCCGGATAACGATTTCCTAGAAGTGCATGTCGAGGATTTGGTTCTTACGAAAGGTAAACGTACTATACATATCTCGTACCACAAAAAACACAAGAACCAGAACCAGAAGAATTAGAGCCACAAGAACTAGAACTACAAGAAACAGAACCACAAGAATCAGAGCCACAAGAACCAGAACCACAAGAACCAGAATCACAAGAACCAGAACCACAATAACAAGAACCACCAGAACCACAAGAATCTGAACCACAGGATCCATAACACAGGAAACAAAGGACCCGAATAAAAGAACCACAAGAACCAGAACCACCAGATCCCAAGAACCACGAGAATCAGAACCACAAGAACCAGAACCACAAGAACCTCAAGAAAAAGAACAACAAGAACCAGAATCACAGGATTCAGAACCACCAGAACCACACAACCAGAACACAAGAACCACAAGAACCACAACCCAAGAACCACAAGAACCAGAACCAAAAAACCCCAAAAGAACCTGAACCACAACACTCAGAACCACAAGAAACACAAAAAACCAGAACAACCAGAAGCACAAGAATCAGAAGCACAATAACCACAAGAACGAGAATCCCAAAAAGCAGAACTGCATGAATCACAACAACCTGAACCGCAAGAAACAGAACCACAAGAACAACAAAAACCACAAGGACCACAGGAACCAGAACCACCAGAAGCACAGGAACCCGATTCCAAGAACCACAGGAATAAGAACCCAAGAACCACAAAAAGCAGAACAACAAAAACCATAAGAACCAGAACCACAAGAACAGAGCCAGAAGGATGCCAAGAACCAGAACCATAAGAAGCAGAACCACAGGAACCACAACCCACAAGAATCACCAGATCCACAAGAACCAGAACCACAAGAACCAGAACCCAAGAAACACAAGAACAGAACCGCAGCAACCAGAACCCAAGAACCACAACAACCAGAACCCAAGAACCACAATACCCAGAACTCAAGAAACTTAAGAACCAGAACCCAAGAGCAACATAAAGCAGAACCCAAGACCCAGAACCACAAGAACCAGAACCAATTAACAACAAGAACAACAACCACAAGCACGAGAACCACAAGAACAAGAACTAGAATCACAAGCACGAGAACCACAAGAACAAGAACTAGAACCACAAGAACCAGAAGCACAAGAAGCACAAGAACCGAAACCCAAGAACCACAAGAACCACAACCACAAGAACCAGAACCACCAGACCACAAGAACCACGAGAACCAGAACAACAAGATCCAGAAGAACCACAAGAATAGGAGCCACAAGTGTCACACAAACCACAAGAACCACAAGAACCAGAACTGAAAGAACCACAGGAACCAGACCCACCAGCGCCAGAACCACAAGAACCACAAGAACCAGAATCACAAGAAACAGATCCACTGGAACCAGAACCACAAGAACCCCAGAACCAGAACCACCAGAACAACAAGAAACAGAACCACGTGATCGCAAGAACCACAAGAACCCGATCCGAAGAACCACAAGAACAAGAACCCCAAGAACCAGAACCACCAGAACCAGAAGCACAAGAACCATAAGAACCAGAACTTCAAGAAACACAAGAACCAGAACCATAGAAACACAAGAAACAGAGCCACAAGAACCAGAACCAACGGAAACACAAGAGCCACCAGAACCACAAGAAACACAACCACAAGAACCAGAACCACCAGACCCCAAGAACCACGAGAACCAGAACAACAAGATCCACAAGAACCACAAAAATAAGAGCCACAAGAATCACACAAACCACAAGAACCACAAGAACCAGAACTGAAAGAACCACAGGAACCAGACCCACCAGCCCCAGAACCACAAGAACGACAAGAACCATGAGAACCGGGAGCACAAAAACCAGAATCCATGAACCATAAGAATCAGAACCACAAGATCCAGAACCATAAGAAACACAAGAACCTGAACCACACGTACCAGTTTCACAAGAACCCGAACCACAAGAACCAGAACACAAGAATCACAAGAACCAGAACCATAACAACAAGAACAGAAGAACCAGAACCCAAGAACCACAAGAACAGGAACCCCAGAACCTCAAGAACCAGAACCCCCAGAACCGCAAAAAGCAGTGCCACAAGAACCAAAGACCCAGAACCACAAGAACCAGCACTACAAGAAACACAAGAACCAGAACCAACAGAAGCACAAGAATCAGAACCACAAGAACGAGAACCACAAGAAACAGAACCACATGAACCGCAACAACCAGAACAACCAGAACCCAAGAACCACAAAAACCAGAACCACTACAAACAGAACACAAAAACCAGAACCCAATAACCACAAGAACGAGAACCATAAGAACCACAACCACCAGAAGCACAAGAATCAGAACCACAAGAACGAGAACCACAAGAAACAGAACCACATGAACCACAACAACAAGAACCCAAGAACCACAAAAACCAGAACCACTACAACCAGAACACAAGAACCAGAACCCAATAACCACAAGAACCAGAACCACAAGAACCAGAACCACAAAAACCAGACCCACAAGAAACACAAGAACCAGAACCACCAGAAGCACAAGAATCAGAACCACAATAACCTGAAGAACGAGAACCACAAGAGCCAGAACCACCAGAATCGAATCAGATCTCATGCAGGAACGATTTGCGTTCGCTGTTTTATCATTTCGTTACTGTGAATGATGGAATTGACTCCGGATAACGATTTTCTAGAAGTGCATTTCGAGGATTTGGTTCTTACGAAAAGTAAACGTACTATACGTATCTCGTACCACAAAAAACACAAGAACCAGAACCAGAAGAATTAGAGCCACAAGAACTAGAACTACAAGAACCAGAACCACAAGAATCAGAGCCACAAGAACCAGAACCACTAGAACCAGAACCACAAGAACCAGAACCACGAGAACAAGAACCACCAGAACCACAAGAATCTGAACCACAGGATCCATAACACAGGAACCGCAAGGACCCGAATAAAAGAACCACAAGAACAAGAACCACCAGATCCCAAGAACCACGAGAATCAGAACCACATGAACCAGAACCACAAGAACCTCAAGAAAAAGAACAACAAGAACCAGAATCACAGGATCCAGAACCACCAGAACCACACAACCAGAACACAAGAACCACAAGAAACACAACCCAAAAAACACAAGAACCAGAACCAAAAAAACCCCAAAAGAACCTGAACCACAACATCCAGAACCACAAGAAACACAAAAACCAGAACCACCAGAAGCACAAGAATCAGAACCACAATAACCACAAGAACGAGAATCCCAAAAAGCAGAACTGCATGAATCACAACGACCTGAACCGCAAGAAACAGAACCACAGGAACCACAAAAACCACAAGGACCACAGGAACCAGAACCACCAGAAGCACAAGAACCCGATTCCAAGAACCACAGGAATAAGAACCCAAGAACCACAAAAAGCAGAACCACAAAATCCATAAGAACCAGAACCACAAGAACAGAGCCAGAAGGATACCAAGAACCAGAACCACAAGAAGCAGAACCACAGGAACCACAACCCACAAGAATCACCAGATCCACAAGAACGAGAACCACAAGAACCAGAACCCAAGAAACACAAGAACAGAACCGCAGCAACCAGAACCCAAGAACCACAACAACCAGAACCCAAGAACCACAATACCCAGAACTCAAGAAACTTAAGAACCGGAACCCAAGAGCCACATAAAGCAGAACCCAAGACCCAGAACCACAAGAACCACAACCACAAAAACCAGAACCACATGAAACACAATAACCAGAACCACCAGAAGCTCAAGAATAAAAAACACAAGATCCACAACCACAACCACAAGAACCTGAACCACAAGGGCCCGAACCCCAAGAACCAAAACCAGAATGCAAGAACTACAAGAACCAGAACCACAAGAAACACAAGAACCACCAGAACCACAAGTACAAGAACCACAAGAACTACAAGATCCACAAGAACCAGAACCACCAAAATCAAATCAGATCTCATACAAGAATGATCAGTTTTCGACGTTTCATCATTTCGTTACTGTGAATGGTGGAATTAACACGTGATAAAGATTCTACATGTTGCGATTTTCTGGAACCGCAAGAACCACAATAACCGCAAGTATAACAACTACAAGAGCCACAAGCACCACAAAAAACACAGGAACCAAAACCATCAGAACCACAAGAACCAGAAGTACAAGACCCAGAGTCCAAGAACCAATAGAAGCAGAACTGCAAGAACTACAAGGCCCAGAACCACAAGAACCAGATCCCAAGAACCACAACCACCAGATCCCAAGAACCACAAGAACCTCGAGAACCAGAACCACAAGAAGCTCAAGAAAAAGAACCACAAGGAAAAGAACCACAAGAGCCACAGGAACCAGCATTTCCAGAACCACAACATCCAGAACACAAGAACCACAAGAACCAGAACCCAAGAACCACAAGAAGCAGTACTACAAGCCCCAAAAGAACCTGAACCACAAGAACCGCAACTGCAAGGAACACAAGAACCAGAACCACAAGAGCCACAAGAACCACCACAACCACAAAAAACAACTACAAGAGACATAACCACAAGAATCAGAAGCACGGGAACCAGAACACAGGAACCACAACATCCAGAACCACAAGAAACACAAAAACCAGAACCAACAGAAGCACAAGAATCAGAACCACAATAACCACAAGAACGAGAATCCCAAAAAGCAGAACTGCATGAATCACAACAACCTGAACCACAGGAAACAGAACCACGAGAACCACAAAAACTACATGGACCACAGGAACCAGAACCACCAGAAGCACAAGAACCCGATTCCAAGAACCACAGGAATAAGAACCCAAGAACCACAAAAAGCAGAACCACAAAAAACATAAGAACCAGAACCACAAGAACGAGAGCCAGAAGGGTACCAAGAACAAGAACCACAAGAAGCAGAACCACAGGAACCACAACCCACAAGAATCACCAGATCCACAAGAACGAGGACCACAAGAACCAGAACCCAAGAAACACAAGAACAGAACCGCAGCAACCAGAACCCAAGAACCACAACAACCAGAACCCAAGAACCACAATACCCAGAACTCAAGAAACTTAAGAACCAGAACCCAAGACCCACATAAAGCAGAACCCAAGACCCGGAACCACCAGAACCACAAGAACCACAAGAACCACAACCACAAGAAACACAACAACCAGAACCACCAGAAGCACAAGAATCAGAAACACAAGATTCACAACCACAACAACAAGAACCTGAACCACAAGGGCCAGAACCACAAGAACCAAAACCACAAAAACCAGAATGCAAGAACTACAAGAACCAGAACCAGAACCACAAGAAACACAAGAACCACCAGAACTACAAGAACCAGAACCACAAGACCTACAAGAACCACAAGAACCAGAACCACCAGAATGAAATCAGATCTCATGCAGAAATGATCAGTTTTCGACGTTTCATTATTTCGTTACTGTGAATGGTGGAATTAACACGTGATAAAGATACTGCATGTTGCGATTTTCTGGAACAGCAAGAACCGCAAGCAAAATAACCAGATCCACAATAACCCAAGAAACACAAGAACCACAAAAACCAGAACCACATGAACCCGAACCACGAGAACCACAAGAATCACAAAACCAGAACCACAAGAACCTCAAGAACCTGAACCACAAGAACCAGAACAACGAGAACAACAAGAACTACGGAAAAAGAACCACAAAACCCGAACCACCAGATGCACAAGAACCAGAACCACAAGAACCCCAGGAACCAGAACCCGTGATTCACAAGAAGCAGAACCATAAGAACCACAGGGACCACAAGACCCACAACTGCCAGACACTCAAGAACGAGAACCACAAGAACCAAAACCCAAGAAACAGAAGAACAGAAACACAGCAACCAAAACCCAAGTACCATAACAACCAGAACCCAATAACCACAATACCCAGAACTCAAGAAACTTAAGAACCAGAATCCAAGAGCCACAAGAACCAGAACCCAAGACCCAGAACCACCAGAACCACCAGAACCACAAGAACCACAACCACAAAAACCAGAACCACAAGAAACACAACAACCAGAACCACCAGAAGCACAAGAATCAGAACCACAAGATTCACAACCACAACCACAAGAATCTGAACCACAAGGGCAAGAACCAAAACCACAATAACCAGAATGCAAGAACTACAAGAACCAGAACCACAAGAAACACAAGAACCACCAGAACCACAAGAACCAGAACCACAAATACTACAAGAACCAGAACCACCAGAATCAAATCAGATCTCATGCAGGAATGATCAGAAGTACAAGACCCAGAGCCCAAGAACCAAAAAGAAGCAGAACTGCAAGAACCACAAGGCCCAGAACCACAAGAACCAGAACCCAAGAACCACAACCACCAGATCCCAAGAACCACAAGAAACTCGAGAACCAGAACCACAAGAACCTCAAGAAAAAGAACCAACCACAAGAACCACAGGAACCAGAATATCCAGAACCACAACAGCCAGAGCAAAATAACCAGACCCACAATAACCCAAGAAACACAAGAACCAGAACCACAAGAACCCGAACCACGAGAACCACAAGAATCACAAAACCAAACCCACAAGAACATCAAGAACCTGAACCATAAGAACCAGAACCACGAGAACCACAAGCACTACTTAAAAAGAACCACAAAACCCGAACAACCAGAAGCACAAGAACCAGAACGACAAGAACCCCAAGAACCAGAACTCGTGATCCACAAGAAGCAGAACCATAAGAACCACAGGGAACACAAGACCCACAAGTACCAGAAACATAAGAACGAGAACCACAAGAACCAAAACCCAAGAAATAGAAGAACAGAACCACAGCAACCAGAACCCAAGAACCACAACAACCAGAACCCAAGAACCACAATATCAAGAACTCAAGAAACTTAAGAACCAGAATCGAAGAGACACAAGATCCAGAACCCAAGACCCAGAACCACCAAAACCACAAGAACCACAACCACAAAAGCCAGAACCACAAGAAACGCAACAACCAGAACCACCAAAAGCACAAGAATCAGATCCACAACCACAACCACACGAACCTGAACCACAAGGGCCAGAACCACAAGAACCAAAACCACAAAAAACAGAATGCAAGAACTACAAGAACCACAACCACAAGAAACACAAGAACCACCAGAACCACAAGAACCAGAACCACAAGAACTACAAGATCCACAAGAACCAGATCCACCAGAATCAAATCCGATCTCATGCAGGAATGATCAGAAGTACAAGACTCAGAGCCCAAGAAGCAAAAGAAGCAGAACTGCAAGAACCACAAGGCCCTCAACCACTAGAACCAGAACCCATGAACCACAACCACCAGATCCCAAGAACCACAAGAAACACGAGAACCAGAACCACAAGAACCTCAAGAAAATGAACCAATCACAAGAACCACAGGAACCAGAATATCCAGAACCATAACAGCCAGAACACAAGAACCACAAGAACCAGAACCCAAAGAACCACAGGAAGCAGAACAAAAAGCCCCAAAAGAACCTGAACCACTAGAACCGCAACCTCAAGGAACACAAGAACCAGAACCGCAAGAACCAGAACGACAAGAACCAGAACCACAAGAACCACCACAACCACAAAAAAACAACCACAAGAGACATAACCACAAGAATCAGAAGCACTGGTACCAGAACACAGGAACCACAAGAACCAGAACACAAGAACCACAAGAATCAGAACCACCAGACCCCAGGAACCTCAACAACCAGAACCACAAGAACTAGAACAACTAGAACTAGAACTCATGAACCACAAGAACCAGAGCTCAAGAATCACAAGAACCATAACCACAAGAATCCCAAAAACCAGAACACAAGAACCAGAACAAATAGAACCACAAGAACCAGAACGAAAAGAAGCAGAAGCACCTGAACCAGAACCTACAAGAATCAGGAGAGCCACAAGAACCAGAACTATAAGAATCACAAGAACCGGAACCACAAGAACCACAAGAACCAGAACCACAAGACCAAGAACCACAAGAAACACAGGAACCAGAAGAACAAAAACCACAATAACCAGAACCCAAGAACAACAAAAACCACAAGAACGAGAACCACAAGAACAAGAACCACAAGAAATAGAACCACAAGACCCAGAAGCACAAGAAGCACTAGAAGCACAAGAACCAGAACCCAAGAACCACAAAAACACAACAATTAGGACCACAATAACCACAAGAACCAGAACCACCAGAAGCACAAGAACCAGAACCGCAGGAACCCGATTCCAAGAACCACAGGAATAAGAACCCAAGAACCACAAAAAGCAGAACCACAAAAAAACATAAGAACCAGAACCACAAGAACCTCAAGAACCTGAACCACAAGAACCAGTACCACGAGAACCACAAGAACTACGGAAAAAGAACCACAAAACCCGAACCACCAGATGCACAAGAACCAGAACCACAAGAACCCCAAGAACCAGAATACGTGATCCACAAGAAGCAGAACCATAAGAACCACAGGGACCACAAGACCAACAAGTATCAGAAACACAAGAACGAGAACCACAAGAACCCAAACCCAAGAAACAGAAGAACAGAACCACAGCAACCAGAACCCAAGAACCACAACAACCAGAACACAAGAACCACAATATCCAGTACTTAAGAACCAGAACCCAAGAGCCACAAGAACCAGAACCCAAGACCCAGAACCACCAGAACCGCAAGAAACACAACAACCAGAACCACCAGAAGCACAAGAATCAGAACCACAAGATCCACAACCACAACCACAAGAACCTGAACCACAAGGGCCAGAACCACAAGAACCAAAACCACAAAAACCAGAATGCAAGAACTACAAGAACCAGAACCACAAGAAACGCAAGAACCATCAGAACCACAAGAACTACAAGAACCACAAGAACTACAAGAACCACAAGAACCAGAACCACCAGAATCAAATCAGATCTCATGCAGGAATGATCAGAAGTACAAGACCCAGAGCCCAAGAAGCAACTGAAGCAGAATTGCAAGAACCACAAGGCCCAGAACCACAAGAACCAGAACCCAAGAACCACAACCACCAGATCCCAAGAACCACAAGAAACACGAGAACCAGAACCACAAGAACCTCATGAAAAAGAACCAACCACAAGAACCACAGGAACCAGAATATCAAGAACCACTACAGCCAGAACACAAGAACCACAAGAACCAGAACCCAAAGAACCACAGGAAGCAGAACTACAAGCCCCAAAAGAACCTGAACCACAAGAACCGCAACCTCAAGGAACACAAGAACCAGAACCACAAGAACCAAACCGCAAGAACCAGAATGACAAGAACCAGAACCACAAGACCCACAAGAACCACCACAACCACAAAAAACAATCACAATAGACACAACCACAAGAACCAGAAGCACGGGAACCAGAACACAGGAACCACAAGAACCAGAACACAAGAACCACAAGAATCAGAACCACCAGACCCCAGGAACCTCAACAACCAGAACTACAAGAACTAGAACAACTAGAACTAGAACTCATGAACCACAAGAACCGGAGCTCAAGAATCACAAAAACCATAACCACAAGAATCCCAAAAACCAGAACCACAAGATCCACAACCACAAGAACCTGAACCACAAGGGCCAGAACCACAAGAACGAAATCCACAAAACCCAGAATGCAAGAACTACAAGAACCAGAACCACAAGAAAGACAAGAACCACAAGAACCAGAACCACAAGAACTACAAGGACCACAAGAACCAGAACCACAGGAACAAGAACCACAAGAAACAGTAGAACCAGAAGAACAAAAACCACAATAACCAGAAACCAAGAACAACAAGAACCACAAGAACGAGAACCCCAAGAACAAGAACCAAAAGAACTAGAACCACAAGAACCAGAAGCACAAGAAGCACTAGAAGCACAAGAACCAGAACCCAAGAACCACAAAACCACAAGAATTAGGACCACAATAACCACAAGAACCAGAACCCAAGAACTACAAGAACCAAAACACAAGAACCAGAACACAAGAACCACAAGTACCAGAACAACCAGAACCACAAAATCCACAAGAACCATAGCCACAAGAATCAGAACCACAAGAACCAGAACCACAAGAACCAGAACTACAAGAAACCCAAGAACCACAAGAACTACAAGAATAACAACTACAAGAACCACAAGAACCCCAGGAACCAGAACCACCGGAACCACAAGAAACAGAAGTACAAGTTCCAGAACCCAAGAACCACAAGAAGCAGAACCACAAGAACCGTAAGAACCAGAACCACAAGAACCACAAGAACCAGAACCCAACAATTACCAGATCTCAAGAACCACAAGAACCAGAGCCACAAGATCCTCAAGAAAAAGAACAACAAGGACCACAAGAACCAGAACCACAATAACCTCAAGAACCACAACAGCCAGAACAGAAGAACCACAAGAACCAGAACCAAAGAACCACAAGATCCAGCACCAAAATACCCTGAACCACAAGAACCAGAACCACAAGAACCAGAACCACAAGAAACACAAGAACCAGAACCACCAGAAGCACAAGAATCAGTACAACAATAACCACAAGAACGAGAACCACAAGAACCAGAACCACATGGACCACAAGATCCAGAAACACCAGAATCAAATCAAATCTCATGCAGGAATGATCAGTTTTGGATGTTTCATCATTTCGTTACTATGAATGATGGAATTAACTCCGGAGAACCATTTTACATGTTGCGATTTTCTAGAAGTGCATTTCGAGGATTTTCATTTGTTACTATAAGTAAACGTACAATGCAAATCTCGTACCACAAGAACCACAAGAACCAGAGCCACAATAATCAGAACCACAAGAAACACAATAGCCTGAACCACACGAAACAGCACAACAAGAACCAGAACCACAAAAACTAGAACCACCAGAACCACAAGAACCAGAGACACAAGTACCAGAACCACAAGAACCAGAACCACAACAACCAGAACCCAAGAAACACAAGAACCAGAACCCAAGAACCACATGTACCAGAAACCCAAGAACCACAAGGACCAGAAGGCAAGAACCACACGAACCAGATTCACAAGAAACAGAACCACAAGAACCACTAGAAACAGAACCACAAGAAGCACTAGAATCAGAGCCACAAGAACCGTAACCTCCAGAACAACAAGAAACAGAACCACGTGAACGCAAGAACCACAGGAACCATAAGAACCAGATCTACAAGAAACACTAGAACCAGAAACACAAAAACACAAAAACCGAACCACAAGAGCCACCAGAACCAACAGAACCACAAGAGCCACCAGAACCGCAAGAACCAGAACCACAAGAACGAACACCACCAGACCCCAAGAACCACGAGAACAAGAACAACAAGATCCAGATCCACAATAGCCACAATAATCACAAAAACCACAAGAACCACAAGAACCAGAAGCATAAGAAACAAGTATCAGAACCACCAGAAGCACAAGAATCAGAACCACAATAACCTGAAGAACGAGAACCACAAGAACGAGAACCACAAGAGCCAGAACCATCAGAATCAAATCGAATCAGATCTCATGCAGGAATGATTAGTGTTCGATGGTTTATCATTTCGTTACTGTGAATGATGGAATTGACTCCGCATAACGATTTTACATGTTGCGATTTTCTAGAAGTGCTTTTTGAGGATTTTGTTTGTTACGAAAAGTAAATGTACTATACGTATCTCTTACCTCAAGAAACACAAGAACCAGAACCATAAGAATCAGAGCCACAAGAACCAGAACCACAAGAACCAGAACTTCAAGGACCAGAAGCACAAGAACCAGAACCACCAGAACCACCAGACTCTGAACCACAGGAACCAGAACACAGGAACCGAATAAAAGAACCACAAGAACCAGAACCACCAGATCCCCCAAGAACCACAACAACCGGAAACACAAGAACAACAAGAATAACAACTACAAGAACCACAAGAACCACAGGAACCAGAACTACTAGATCCACAAGAACCAGAAGAACAAGACCCAGAACCCAAGAACAACAAGAAGCAGAACCACAAGAACGAGAACCCCAAAAAGCAGAACTGCATGAACCATAACAACCTGAACCACACGAAACAGAACCACGAGAACCACAAGAACCACAAAAACCACAAGGACCACAGAAACCAGAACCACCAGAAGCACAAGAACCAGAACCACAGGAACCCGATCCCAAGAACCACAGGAATAAGAACCACAAAAAGCAGAACCACAAAAAAACATAAGAACCAGAACCACAAGAACCAGAACCACAGGAACCACAACCCACAAGAATCACCAGATCCGCAAGAACGAAAACCACAAGAACCAGAACCCAAGAAACACAAGAACAGAACCGCAGCAACCAGACCCCAAGAACCACAACAACCAGAACCCAAGAACCACAATACCCAGAACTCAGGAAACTTAAGAACCAGAACCCAAGACCCACATAAAGCAGAACCCAAGACCCGGAACCACCAGAACCACAAGAACCAGAACCACAAGAACCACAACCACAAGAAACTCAACAACCAGAACCACCTGAACCACAAGAATCAGAAACACAAGATTCACAACCACAACCACAAGAACCTGAACCGCAAGGGCCAGAACCACAAGAACCAAATAACCCAAGAAACACAAGTACCACAAGAACCAGAACCACAAGAACCCGAACCACGAGAACCACAAGAATCACAAAACCAGAACCACAAGAACCTCAAGAACCTGAACCACGAGAACCAGAACAACAAGATCCAGATCCACAAGAGCCACAATAATCACAAAAACTACAAGAACCACAAGAACCAGAACTAAAAGAACCACAGGAACAGAACCACCAGAGCCAGAATCACAAGAACGAGAACAACAAGAACCAGAAGCACAAAAACCACACAAACCAGCACAAAAACCAGAACCATAAGAATCAGAACCACAAGAACCAGATCCACAAGAAACACAAGAACCAGAACCACCACAACCACAAGGACAGAACCACAAGTACCAGATCCACAAGAACGAGAATCACAAGAACCAGAACCCAAGAAACACAAGAACAGAACCGCAGCAACCAGAACCCAAGAACCACAACAACCAGAACCCAAGAACCACAATACCCAGAACTCAAGAAACTTAAGAACCAGAACCCAAGAGCAACATAAAGCAGAACCCAAGACCCAGAACCACAAGAACCAGAACCAATGAACAACAAGAACAACAACCACAAGCACGAGAACCACAAGAACAGGAACTAGAACCACAAGAACCAGAAGCACAAGAAGCACAAGAACCGAAACCCAAGAACCACAAGAACCACAACCACAAGAACCAGAACCACCAGACCACAAGAACCACGAGAACCAGAACAACAAGATCCAGAAGAACCACAAGAATAAGAGCCACAAGAGTCACACAAACCACAAGAACCACAAGAACCAGAACTGAAAGAACCACAGGAACCAGACCCACCAGCGCCAGAACCACAAGAACCACACGAACCAGAAGCACAAGAACCACAAGAACCGGCTGCACAAAAACCAGAATCCATAAACCATAAGAATCAGAACCACAAGAACCAGAACCACAAGAAACACAAGTACCAGAACCACAAGTACCAGTTTCACAAGAACCCGAACCACAAGAACCAGAACCCAAGAATCACAAGAATCAGAACCACAACAACCAGAACAGAAGAACCAGAACCCAAGAACCACAAGAACCAGAACCCCAGAACCTCAAGAACCAGAACCCCAAGAACGGCAAAAAGCAGAGCCACAAGAACCAAAGACCCAAAACCACAAGAACCAGCACTACAAGAAACACAAGAACCTGAACCACCAGAAGAAGAAGAATCAGAACCACAAGAACGAGAACCACAAGAAACAGAACCACATAAACCACAACAACCACAAAAACCAGAACCACTACAATCAGAACACAAGAACCAGAACCCAATAACCACAAGAATCAGAACCACAAGAACCAGAACCACAAAAACCAGAACCACAAGACACTAGGAACAGAACCACAAGAAACAAAACCACAAGAGCGAAAAGGCAAGAACCACAAGAACCAGAATCACAAGAAACAGATCCACTAGAAGCACTGGAACCAGAACCACAAGAACCCCAGAACCAGAACCTCCAGAACAACAAGAAACAGAACCACGTGATCGCAAGAACCACAAGAACCCGATCCGAAGAATCACAAGAACAAGAACCCCAAGAACCAGAACCACCAGAACCACAAGCACAAGAACCATAAGAACCAGAACTACAAGAAACACAAGAACCAGAACCATAGAAACACAAGAAACAGAGCCACAAGAACCAGAACCAACGGAAACACAAGAGCCACCAGAACCACAAGAAACACAACCACAAGAACCAGAACCACCAGACCCCAAGAACCACGAGAACCAGAACAACAAGATCCACAAGAACCACAAAAATAAGAGCCAGAAGAATCACACAAACCACAAGAACCACAAGAACCAGAACTGAAAGAACCACAGGAACCAGACCCACCAGCCCCAGAACCACAAGAACGACAAGAACCATAAGAACCGGGAGCACGAAAACCAGAATCCATGAACCATAAGAATCAGAACCACAAGATCCAGAACCATAAGAAACACAAGAACCTGAACCACACGTACCAGTTTCACAAGAACCCGAACCACAAGAACCAGAACCCAAGAATCACAAGAACCAGAACCACAACAACCAGAACAGAAGAACCAGAACCCAAGAACCACAAGAACCAGAACCCCAGAACCTCAAGAACCAGAACCCCCAGAACCGCAAAAAGCAGAGCCACAAGAACCAAAGACCCAGAACCACAAGAACCAGCACTACAAGAAACACAAGAACCAGAACCAACAGAAGCACAAGAATCAGAACCACAAGAACGAGAACCACAAGAAACAGAACCACATGAACCGCAACAACCACAACAACCAGAACCCAAGAACCACAAAAACCAGAACCACTACAAACAGAACACAAGAACCAGAACCCAATAACCACAAGAACGAGAACCATAAGAACCACAACCACCAGAAGCACAAGAATCAGAACCACAAGAACGAGAACCACAAGAAACAGAACCACATGAACCAAAACAACAAAAACCCAAGAACCACAAAAACCAGAACCACTACAACCAGAACACAAAAACCAGAACCCAATAACCACAAGAACCAGAACCACAAGAGCCAGAACTACAAGAGCCAGAACCACCAGAATCGAATCAGATCTCATGCAGGAACGATTTGCGTTCGCTGCTTTATCATTTCGTTACTGTGAATGATGGAATTGACTCCGGATAACGATTTTCTAGAAGTGCATTTCGAGGATTTGGTTCTTACGAAAAGTAAACGTACTATACGTATCTCGTACCACAAAAAACACAAGAACCAGAACCAGAAGAATTAGAGCCACAAGAACTAGAACTACAAGAACCAGAACCACAAGAATCAGAGCCACAAGAACCAGAACCACTAGAACCAGAACCACAAGAACCAGACCCACGAGAACAAGAACCACCAGAACCACAAGAATCTGAACCACAGGATCCATAACACAGGAACCGCAAGGACCCGAATAAAAGAACCACAAGAACCAGAACCACCAGATCCCAAGAACCACGAGAATCAGAACCACAAGAACCAGAACCACAAGAACCTCAAGAAAAAGAACAACAAGAACCAGAATCACAGGATCCAGAACCACCAGAACCACACAACCAGAACACAAGAACCACAAGAAACACAACCCAAAAAACACAAGAACCAGAACCAAAAAAAACCCCAAAAGAACCTGAACCACAACATCCAGAATCACAAGAAACACAAAAACCAGAACCACCAGAAGCACAAGAATCAGAACCACAATAACCACAAGAACGAGAATCCCAAAAAGCAGAACTGCATGAATCACAACGACCTGAACCACAAGAAACAGAACCACAGGAACCACAAAAACCACAAGGTCCACAGGAACCAGAACCACCAGAAGCACAAGAACCCGATTCCAAGAACCACAGGAATAAGATCCCAAGAACCACAAAAAGCAGAACCACAAAATCCATAAGAACCAGAACCACAAGAACAGAGCCAGAAGGATACCAAGAACCAGAACCACAGGAACCACAACCCACAAGAATCACCGGATCCACAAGAACGAGAACCACGAGAACCAGAACCCACGAAACAGAAGAACAGAACCGCAGCAACCAGAACCCAAGAACCACAACAACCAGAACCCAAGAACCACAATACCCAGAACTCAAGAAACTTAAGAACCGCAACCCAAGAGCCACATAAAGCAGAGCCCATGACCCAGTACCACAAGAACCACAACCACAAAAACCAGAACCACATGAAACACAATAACCAGAACCACCAGAAGCTCAAGAATCAAAAACACAAGATCCACAACCACAACCACAAGAACCTGAATCACAAGGGCCAGAACCCCAAGAACCAAAACCAGAATGCAAGAACTACAAGAACCAGAACCACAAGAAACACAAGAACCACCAGAACCACAAGTACAAGAACCACAAGAACTACAAGATCCACAAGAACCAGAACCACCAGAATCAAATCAGATCTCATACAAGAATGATCAGTTTTCGACTTTTCATCATTTCGTTACTGTGAATGGTGGAATTAACACGTGATAAAGATTCTGCATGTTGCGATTTTCTGGAACCGCAAGAACCACAAGAACCGCAAGTATAACAACTACAAGAGCCACAAGCACCACAAAAAACACAGGAACCAAAACCATCAGAACCACAAGAACCAGAAGTACAAGACCCAGAGCCCAAGAACCAATAGAAGCAGAACTGCAAGAACTACAAGGCCCAGAACCATAAGAACCAGAACCCAAGAACCACAACCACCAGATCCCTAGAACCATAAGAACCTCGAGAACCAGAACCACAAGAACCAGAACCCAAGAATCACAAGAATCAGAACCACAACAACCAGAACAGAAGAACCAGAACCCAAGAACCACAAGAACCAGAACCCCAGAACCTCAAGAACCAGAACCCCAAGAACGGCAAAAAGCAGAGCCACAAGAACCAAAGACCCAAAACCACAAGAACCAGCACTACAAGAAACACAAGAACCTGAACCACCAGAAGAAGAAGAATCAGAACCACAAGAACGAGAACCACAAGAAACAGAACCACATAAACCACAACAACCACAAAAACCAGAACCACTACAATCAGAACACAAGAACCAGAACCCAATAACCACAAGAATCAGAACCACAAGAACCAGAACCACAAAAACCAGAACCACAAGAAACACTAGGAACAGAACCACAAGAAACAAAACCACAAGAGCGAAAAGGCAAGAACCACAAGAACCAGAATCACAAGAAACAGATCCACTAGAAGCACTGGAACCAGAACCACAAGAACCCCAGAACCAGAACCTCCAGAACAACAAGAAACAGAACCACGTGATCGCAAGAACCACAAGAACCCGATCCGAAGAATCACAAGAACAAGAACCCCAAGAACCAGAACCACCAGAACCACAAGCACAAGAACCATAAGAACCAGAACTACAAGAAACACAAGAACCAGAACCATAGAAACACAAGAAACAGAGCCACAAGAACCAGAACCAACGGAAACACAAGAGCCACCAGAACCACAAGAAACACAACCACAAGAACCAGAACCACCAGACCCCAAGAACCACGAGAACCAGAACAACAAGATCCACAAGAACCGCAAAAATAAGAGCCAGAAGAATCACACAAACCACAAGGACCACAAGAACCAGAACTGAAAGAACCACAGGAACCAGACCCACCAGCCCCAGAACCACAAGAACGACAAGAACCATAAGAACCGGGAGCACGAAAACCAGAATCCATGAACCATAAGAATCAGAACCACAAGATCCAGAACCATAAGAAACACAAGAACCTGAACCACACGTACCAGTTTCACAAGAACCCGAACCACAAGAACCAGAACCCAAGAATCACAAGAACCAGAACCACAACAACCAGAACAGAAGAACCAGAACCCAAGAACCACAAGAACCAGAACCCCAGAACCTCAAGAACCAGAACCCCCAGAACCGCAAAAAGCAGAGCCACAAGAACCAAAGACCCAGAACCACAAGAACCAGCACTACAAGAAACACAAGAACCAGAACCAACAGAAGCACAAGAATCAGAACCACAAGAACGAGAACCACAAGAAACAGAACCACATGAACCGCAACAACCACAACAACCAGAACCCAAGAACCACAAAAACCAGAACCACTACAAACAGAACACAAGAACCAGAACCCAATAACCACAAGAACGAGAACCATAAGAACCACAACCACCAGAAGCACAAGAATCAGAACCACAAGAACGAGAACCACAAGAAACAGAACCACATGAACCAAAACAACAAAAACCCAAGAACCACAAAAACCAGAACCACTACAACCAGAACACAAGAACCAGAACCCAATAACCACAAGAACCAGAACCACAAGAGCCAGAACTACAAGAGCCAGAACCACCAGAATCGAATCAGATCTCATGCAGGAACGATTTGCGTTCGCTGCTTTATCATTTCGTTACTGTGAATGATGGAATTGACTCCGGATAACGATTTTCTAGAAATGCATTTCGAGGATTTGGTTCTTACGAAAAGTAAACGTACTATACGTATCTCGTACCACAAAAAACACAAGAACCAGAACCAGAAGAATTAGAGCCACAAGAACTAGAACTACAAGAACCAGAACCACAAGAATCAGAGCCACAAGAACCAGAACCACTAGAACCAGAACCACAAGAACCAGACCCACGAGAACAAGAACCACCAGAACCACAAGAATCTGAACCACAGGATCCATAACACAGGAACCGCAAGGACCCGAATAAAAGAACCACAAGAACCAGAACCACCAGATCCCAAGAACCACGAGAATCAGAACCACAAGAACCAGAACCACAAGAACCTCAAGAAAAAGAACAACAAGAACCAGAATCACAGGATCCAGAACCACCAGAACCACACAACCAGAACACAAGAACCACAAGAAACACAACCCAAAAAACACAAGAACCAGAACCAAAAAAAACCCCAAAAGAACCTGAACCACAACATCCAGAATCACAAGAAACACAAAAACCAGAACCACCAGAAGCACAAGAATCAGAACCACAATAACCACAA
This sequence comes from Pictodentalium vernedei, assembly GCA_031216915.1. Lineage (NCBI taxonomy): Eukaryota > Metazoa > Mollusca > Scaphopoda > Dentaliida > Dentaliidae > Pictodentalium > Pictodentalium vernedei. The sequence goes on along the minus strand of CM062294.1, from coordinate 452,013,480 downwards.
GAACGAGAATCCCAAAAAGCAGAACTGCATGAATCACAACGACCTGAACCACAAGAAACAGAACCACAGGAACCACAAAAACCACAAGGTCCACAGGAACCAGAACCACCAGAAGCACAAGAACCCGATTCCAAGAACCACAGGAATAAGATCCCAAGAACCACAAAAAGCAGAACCACAAAATCCATAAGAACCAGAACCACAAGAACAGAGCCAGAAGGATACCAAGAACCAGAACCACAGGAACCACAACCCACAAGAATCACCGGATCCACAAGAACGAGAACCACGAGAACCAGAACCCACGAAACAGAAGAACAGAACCGCAGCAACCAGAACCCAAGAACCACAACAACCAGAACCCAAGAACCACAATACCCAGAACTCAAGAAACTTAAGAACCGCAACCCAAGAGCCACATAAAGCAGAGCCCATGACCCAGTACCACAAGAACCACAACCACAAAAACCAGAACCACATGAAACACAATAACCAGAACCACCAGAAGCTCAAGAATCAAAAACACAAGATCCACAACCACAACCACAAGAACCTGAATCACAAGGGCCAGAACCCCAAGAACCAAAACCAGAATGCAAGAACTACAAGAACCAGAACCACAAGAAACACAAGAACCACCAGAACCACAAGTACAAGAACCACAAGAACTACAAGATCCACAAGAACCAGAACCACCAGAATCAAATCAGATCTCATACAAGAATGATCAGTTTTCGACTTTTCATCATTTCGTTACTGTGAATGGTGGAATTAACACGTGATAAAGATTCTGCATGTTGCGATTTTCTGGAACCGCAAGAACCACAAGAACCGCAAGTATAACAACTACAAGAGCCACAAGCACCACAAAAAACACAGGAACCAAAACCATCAGAACCACAAGAACCAGAAGTACAAGACCCAGAGCCCAAGAACCAATAGAAGCAGAACTGCAAGAACTACAAGGCCCAGAACCATAAGAACCAGAACCCAAGAACCACAACCACCAGATCCCTAGAACCATAAGAACCTCGAGAACCAGAACCACAAGAACCAGAACCCAAGAATCACAAGAATCAGAACCACAACAACCAGAACAGAAGAACCAGAACCCAAGAACCACAAGAACCAGAACCCCAGAACCTCAAGAACCAGAACCCCAAGAACGGCAAAAAGCAGAGCCACAAGAACCAAAGACCCAAAACCACAAGAACCAGCACTACAAGAAACACAAGAACCTGAACCACCAGAAGAAGAAGAATCAGAACCACAAGAACGAGAACCACAAGAAACAGAACCACATAAACCACAACAACCACAAAAACCAGAACCACTACAATCAGAACACAAGAACCAGAACCCAATAACCACAAGAATCAGAACCACAAGAACCAGAACCACAAAAACCAGAACCACAAGAAACACTAGGAACAGAACCACAAGAAACAAAACCACAAGAGCGAAAAGGCAAGAACCACAAGAACCAGAATCACAAGAAACAGATCCACTAGAAGCACTGGAACCAGAACCACAAGAACCCCAGAACCAGAACCTCCAGAACAACAAGAAACAGAACCACGTGATCGCAAGAACCACAAGAACCCGATCCGAAGAATCACAAGAACAAGAACCCCAAGAACCAGAACCACCAGAACCACAAGCACAAGAACCATAAGAACCAGAACTACAAGAAACACAAGAACCAGAACCATAGAAACACAAGAAACAGAGCCACAAGAACCAGAACCAACGGAAACACAAGAGCCACCAGAACCACAAGAAACACAACCACAAGAACCAGAACCACCAGACCCCAAGAACCACGAGAACCAGAACAACAAGATCCACAAGAACCGCAAAAATAAGAGCCAGAAGAATCACACAAACCACAAGGACCACAAGAACCAGAACTGAAAGAACCACAGGAACCAGACCCACCAGCCCCAGAACCACAAGAACGACAAGAACCATAAGAACCGGGAGCACGAAAACCAGAATCCATGAACCATAAGAATCAGAACCACAAGATCCAGAACCATAAGAAACACAAGAACCTGAACCACACGTACCAGTTTCACAAGAACCCGAACCACAAGAACCAGAACCCAAGAATCACAAGAACCAGAACCACAACAACCAGAACAGAAGAACCAGAACCCAAGAACCACAAGAACCAGAACCCCAGAACCTCAAGAACCAGAACCCCCAGAACCGCAAAAAGCAGAGCCACAAGAACCAAAGACCCAGAACCACAAGAACCAGCACTACAAGAAACACAAGAACCAGAACCAACAGAAGCACAAGAATCAGAACCACAAGAACGAGAACCACAAGAAACAGAACCACATGAACCGCAACAACCACAACAACCAGAACCCAAGAACCACAAAAACCAGAACCACTACAAACAGAACACAAGAACCAGAACCCAATAACCACAAGAACGAGAACCATAAGAACCACAACCACCAGAAGCACAAGAATCAGAACCACAAGAACGAGAACCACAAGAAACAGAACCACATGAACCAAAACAACAAAAACCCAAGAACCACAAAAACCAGAACCACTACAACCAGAACACAAGAACCAGAACCCAATAACCACAAGAACCAGAACCACAAGAGCCAGAACTACAAGAGCCAGAACCACCAGAATCGAATCAGATCTCATGCAGGAACGATTTGCGTTCGCTGCTTTATCATTTCGTTACTGTGAATGATGGAATTGACTCCGGATAACGATTTTCTAGAAATGCATTTCGAGGATTTGGTTCTTACGAAAAGTAAACGTACTATACGTATCTCGTACCACAAAAAACACAAGAACCAGAACCAGAAGAATTAGAGCCACAAGAACTAGAACTACAAGAACCAGAACCACAAGAATCAGAGCCACAAGAACCAGAACCACTAGAACCAGAACCACAAGAACCAGACCCACGAGAACAAGAACCACCAGAACCACAAGAATCTGAACCACAGGATCCATAACACAGGAACCGCAAGGACCCGAATAAAAGAACCACAAGAACCAGAACCACCAGATCCCAAGAACCACGAGAATCAGAACCACAAGAACCAGAACCACAAGAACCTCAAGAAAAAGAACAACAAGAACCAGAATCACAGGATCCAGAACCACCAGAACCACACAACCAGAACACAAGAACCACAAGAAACACAACCCAAAAAACACAAGAACCAGAACCAAAAAAAACCCCAAAAGAACCTGAACCACAACATCCAGAATCACAAGAAACACAAAAACCAGAACCACCAGAAGCACAAGAATCAGAACCACATTAACCACAAGAACGAGAATCCCAAAAAGCAGAACTGCATGAATCACAACGACCTGAACCACAAGAAACAGAACCACAGGAACCACAAAAACCACAAGGTCCACAGGAACCAGAACCACCAGAAGCACAAGAACCCGATTCCAAGAACCACAGGAATAAGATCCCAAGAACCACAAAAAGCAGAACCACAAAATCCATAAGAACCAGAACCACAAGAACAGAGCCAGAAGGATACCAAGAACCAGAACCACAAGAAGCAGAACCACAGGAACCACAACCCACAAGAATCACCGGATCCACAAGAACGAGAACCACGAGAACCAGAACCCACGAAACAGAAGAACAGAACCGCAGCAACCAGAACCCAAGAACCACAACAACCAGAACCCAAGAACCACAATACCCAGAACTCAAGAAACTTAAGAACCGCAACCCAAGAGCCACATAAAGCAGAGCCCATGACCCAGTACCACAAGAACCACAACCACAAAAACCAGAACCACATGAAACACAATAACCAGAACCACCAGAAGCTCAAGAATCAAAAACACAAGATCCACAACCACAACCACAAGAACCTGAATCACAAGGGCCAGAACCCCAAGAACCAAAACCAGAATGCAAGAACTACAAGAACCAGAACCACAAGAAACACAAGAACCACCAGAACCACAAGTACAAGAACCACAAGAACTACAAGATCCACAAGAACCAGAACCACCAGAATCAAATCAGATCTCATACAAGAATGATCAGTTTTCGACTTTTCATCATTTCGTTACTGTGAATGGTGGAATTAACACGTGATAAAGATTCTGCATGTTGCGATTTTCTGGAACCGCAAGAACCACAAGAACCGCAAGTATAACAACTACAAGAGCCACAAGCACCACAAAAAACACAGGAACCAAAACCATCAGAACCACAAGAACCAGAAGTACAAGACCCAGAGCCCAAGAACCAATAGAAGCAGAACTGCAAGAACTACAAGGCCCAGAACCATAAGAACCAGAACCCAAGAACCACAACCACCAGATCCCTAGAACCATAAGAACCTCGAGAACCAGAACCACAAGAAGCTCAAGAAAAAGAACCACAAGAAAAAGAACCACAAGAGCCACAGGAACCAGCATTTCCAAAACCACAACAGCCAGAACACAAGAACCACAAGAACCAGAACCCAAGAACCACAAGAAGCAGTACTACAGGCCCCAAAAGAACCTGAACCACAAGAACCGCAACTGCAAGGAACACAAGAACCAGAACCACAACAACCACAACAACCACAAAAAACAACCACAAGAGACATAACCACAAGAATCAGAAGCACGGGAACCAGAACACTGGAACCACAACATCCAGAACCACAAGAAACACAGAAACCAGAACCACCAGAAGCACAAGAATCAGAACCACAATAACCACAAGAACGAGAATCCCAAAAAGCAGAACTGCATGAATCACAACAACCTGAACCACAAGAAACAGAACCACGAGAACCACAAAAACCACAAGGACCACAGGAACCAGAACCACCAGAAGCACAAGAACCCGATTCCAAGAACCACAGGAATAAAAACCCAAGAACCACAAAAAGCAGAACCACAAAAAACATAAGAATCAGAACCACAAGAACGAGAGCCAGAAGGATACCAAGAACCAGAACCACAAGAAGCAGAACCACAGGAACCACAACCCACAAGAATCACCAGATCCACAAGAACGAGGACCACAAGAACCAGAACCCAAGAAACACAAGACCAGAACCGCAGCAACCAGAACTCAAGAACCACAATACCCAGAACTCAAGAAACTTAAGAACCAGAACCCAAGACCCACATAAAGCAGAACCCAAGACCCGGAACCACCAGAACCACCAGAACCACAAGAACCACAAGAACCACAACCACAAGAAACACAACAACCAGAACCACCAGAAGCACAAGAATCAGAAAAACAAGATTCACAACCACAACAACAAGAACCTGAAGCACAAGGGCCAGAACCACAAGAACCAAAACCACAAAAACCAGAATGCAAGAACTACAAGAACCAGAACCAGAACCACAAGAAACACAAGAACCACCAGAACTACAAGAACCAGAACCACAAGAACTACAAGAACCACAAGAACCAGAACCACCAGAATGAAATCAGATCTCATGCAGAAATGATCAGTTTTCGACGTTTCATCATTTCGTTACTGTGAATGGTGGAATTAACATGTGATAAAGATTCTGCATGTTGCGATTTTCTGGAACCGCAAGAACCGCAAGCAAAATAACCAGATCCACAATAACCCAAGAAACACAAGAACCACAAAAACCAGAACCACATGAACCCGAACCACGAGAACCACAAGAATCACAAAACCAGAACCACAAGAACTTCAAGAACCTGAACCACCAGAACAACGAGAACAACAAGAACTACGGAAAAGAACCACAAAACCCGAACCACCAGAAGCACAAGAACCAGAACCACAAGAACCCCAGGAACCAGAACCCGTGATTCACAAGAAGCAGAACCATAAGACCCACAAGTACCAGACACACAAGAACGAGAACCACAAGAACCAAAACCCAAGAAACAGAAGAACAGAAACACAGCAACCAAAACCCAAGAACCACAACAACCAGAACCCAAGAACCACAATACCCAGAACTCAAGAAACTTAAGAACCAGAATCCAAGAGCCACAAGAACCAGAACCCAAGACCCAGAACCACCAGAACCACAAGAACCACAACCACAAAAACCAGAACCACAAGAAACACAACAACCAGAACCACCAGAAGCACAAGAATCAGAACCACAAGATTCACAACCACAACCACAAGAACCTGAACCACAAGGGCCAGAACCACAAGAACAAAAACCACAATAACCAGAATACAAGAACTACAAGAACCAGAACCACAAGAAACACAAGAACCACCAGAACCACAAGAACCAGAACCACAAGTACTACAAGAACCAGAACCACCAGAATCAAATCAGATCTCATGCAGGAATGATCAGAAGTACAAGACCCAGAGCCCAAGAACCAAAAAGAAGCAGAACTGCAAGAACCACAAGGCCCAGAACCACAAGAACCAGAACCCAAGAACCACAAACACCAGATCCCAAGAACCACAAGAAACTCGAGAACCAGAACCACAAGAACCTCAAGAAAAAGAACCAACCACAAGAACCACAGGAACCAGAATATCCAGAACCACAACAGCCAGAGCAAAATAACCAGATCCACAATAACCCAAGAAACACAAGAACCACAAGAACCAGAACCACAAGAACCCGAACCACGAGAACCACAAGAAACACAAAACCAGACCCACAAGAGCATCAAGAACCTGAACCATAAAAACCAGAACCACGAGAACCACAAGCACTACTTAAAAAGAACCACAAAACCCGAACAACCAGAAGCACATGAACCAGAACCACAAGAACCCCAAGAACCAGAACCCGTGATCCACAAGAAGCAGAACCATAAGAACCACAGGGAACACAAGACCCACAAGTACCAGAAACACAAGAACGAGAACCACAAGAACCAAAACCCAAGAAACAGAAGAACAGAACCACAGCAACAAGAACCACAACAAACAGAACCCAAGAACCACAATATCCAGAACTCAAGAAACTTAAGAACCAGAATCGAAGAGCCACAAGATCCAGAACCCAAGACCCAGAACAACCAGAACCACAAGAACCACAACCACAAAAGCCAGAAGCACAAGAAACACAACAACCAGAACCACCAAAAGCACAAGAATCAGATCCACAACCACAACCACACGAACCTGAACCACAAGGGCCAGAACCACAAGAACCAAAACCACAAAAACAGAATGCAAGAACTACAAGAACCACAACCACAAGAAACACAAGAACCACCAGAACCACAAGAACCAGAACCACAAGAACTACAAGATCCACAAGAACCAGATCCACCAGAATCAAATCAGATCTCATGCAGGAATGATCAGAAGTACAAGACCCAGAGCCCAAGAAGCAAAAGAAGCAGAACTGCAAGAACCACAAGGCCATGAACCACAAGAACCAGAACCCATGAAACACAACCACCAGATCCCAAGAACCACAAGAAACACGAGAACCAGAACAACAAGAACCTCAAGAAAATGAACCAATCACAAGAACCACAGGAACCAGAATATCCAGAACCACAACAGCCAGAACACAAGAACCGCAAGAACCAGAACCCAAAGAACCACAGGAAGCAGAACAAAAAGCCCCAAAAGAACCTGAACCACAAGAACCGCAACCTAAAGGAACACAAGAACCAGAACCGCAAGAACCAGAACGACAAGAACCAGAACCACAAGACCCACAAGAACCACCACAACCACAAAAAACGACAACAAGAGACATAACCACAAGAATCAGAAGCACTGGTACCAGAACACAGGAACCACAAGAACCAGAACACAAGAACCACAAGAATCAGAACCACCAGACCCCAGGAACCTCAACAACCAGAACCACAAGAACTAGAACAACTAGAACTAGAACTCATGAACCACAAGAACCAGAGCTCAAGAATCACAAGAACCATAACCACAAGAATCCCAAAAACCAGAACACAAGTACCAGAACAAATAGAACCACAAGAACCAGAACGAAAAGAAGCAAAAGCACCTGAACCAGAACCCACAAGAATCAGAAGAACCACAAGAACCAGAACTATAAGAATCACAAGAACCGGAACCACAAGAACCACAAGAACCAGAACCACAAGACCAAGAACCACAAGAAACACAAGAACCAGAAGAACAAAAACCACAATAACCAGAACCCAAGAACAACAAAAACCACAAGAACGAGAACCACAAGAACAAGAACCACAAGAAATAGAACCACAAGACCCAGAAGCACAAGAAGCACTAGAAGCACAAGAACCAGAACCCAAGAACCACAAAAACACAACAATTAGGACCACAATAACCACAAGAACCAGAACCACCAGAAGCACAAGAACCAGAACCACAGGAACCCGATTCCAAGAACCACAGGAATAAGAACCCAAGAACCACAAAAAGCAGAACCACAAACAACCATAAGAACCAGAACCACAAGACCAGAGCCAGAAGGATACCAAGAACCAGAACCACAAGAAGCAGAACCACAGGAACCACAATCCACAAGAATCACCAGATCCGCAAGGACGAGAACCACAAGAACCAGCACCCAAGAAACACAAGAACAGAACCGCAGCAACCAGAACCCAAGAACCACAACAACCAGAACCCAAGAACCACAATACCCAGAACTCAAGAAACTTAAGAACCAGAACCCAAGACCCACATAAAGCAAAACCCAAGACCCGGAACAACCAGAACCACAAGAACCACAACCACAAGAACCACAACCACAAGAAACACAACAACCAGAACCACCAGAAGCACAAGAATCAGAAACACAAGATTCACAACCACAACCACAAGAACCTGAACCGCAAGGGCCAGAACCACAAGAACCAAATAACCCAAGAAACACAAGAACCACAAGAACCAGAAACACAAGAACCCGAACCACGAGAACCACAAGAATCACAAAACCAGAACCACAAGAACCTCAAGAACCTGAACCACAAGAACCAGTACCACGAGAACCACAAGAACTACGGAAAAAGAACCACAAAACCCGAACCACCAGACGCACAAGAACCAGAACCACAAGAACCCCAAGAACCAGAATACGTGATCCACAAGAAGCAGAACCATAAGAACCACAGGGACCACAAGACCAACAAGTATCAGAAACACAAGAACGAGAACCACAAGAACCCAAACCCAAGAAACAGAAGAACAGAACCACAGCAACCAGAACCCAAGAACCACAACAACCAGAACACAAGAACCACAATATCCAGAACTTAAGAACCAGAACCCAAGGGCCACAAGAACCAGAACCCAAGACCCAGAACCTCCAGAACCACAACAACAAAAATCAGAACCACAAGAAACACAACAACCAAAACCACCAGAAGCACAAGAATCAGAACCACAAGATCCACAACCACAACCACAAGAACCTGAACCACAAGGGCCAGAACCACAAGAACCAAAACCACAAAAACCAGAATGCAAGAACTACAAGAACCAGAACCACAAGAAACACAAGAACCATCAGAACCACAAGAACTACAAGAACCACAAGAACCACAAGAACCAGAACCACCAGAATCAAATCAGATCTCATGCAGGAATGATCAGAAGTACAAGACCCAGAGCCCAAGAAGCAACAGAAGCAGAATTGCAAGAACCACAAGGCCCAGAACCACAAGAACCAGAACACAAGAACCACAACCACCAGATCCCAAGAACCACAAGAAACACGAGAACCAGAACCACAAGAACCTCATGAAAAAGAACCAACCACAAGAACCACAGGAACCAGAATACCAAGAACCACAACAGCCAGAACACAAGAACCACAAGAACCAGAACCCAAAGAACCACAGGAAGCAGAACTACAAGCCCCAAAAGAACCTGAACCACAAGAACCGCAACCTCAAGGAACACAAGAACCAGAACCACAAGAACCAAACCGCAAGAACCAGAACCACAAGACCCACAAGAACCACCACAACCACAAAAAAACAATCACAATAGACATAACCACAAGAATCAGAAGCACGGGAACCAGAACACAGGAACCACAAGAACCTGAACCACGAGAACCACAAGAATCAGAACCACCAGACCCCAGGAACCTCAACAACCAGAACTACAAGAACTAGAACAACTAGAACTAGAACTCATGAACCACAAGAACCGGAGCTCAAGAATCACAAAAATAATAACCACAAGAATCCCAAAAAACCAGAACCACAAGATCCACAACCACAACCACAAGAACCTGAACCACAAGGGCCAGAACCACAAGAACGAAATCCACAAAACCCAGAATGCAAGAACTACAAGAACCAGAACCACAAGAAAGACAAGAACCACAAGAACCAGAACCACAAGAACTACAAGGACCACAAGAACCAGAACCACAAGAACTACAAGAACCACAAGAACCAGAACCACCAGAATGAAATCAGATCTCATGCAGAAATGATCAGTTTTCGACGTTTCATCATTTCGTTACTGTGAATGGTGGAATTAACACGTGATAAAGATTCTGCATGTTGCGATTTTCTGGAACCGCAAGAACCGCAAGCAAAATAACCAGATCCACAATAACCCAAGAAACACAAGAACCACAAAAACCAGAACCACATGAACCCGAACCACGAGAACCACAAGAATCACAAAACCAGAACCACAAGAACCTCAAGAACCTGAACCACCAGAACAACGAGAACAACAAGAACTACGGAAAAAGAACCACAAAACCCGAACCACCAGAAGCACAAGAACCAGAACCACAAGAACCCCAGGAACCAGAACCCGTGATTCACAAGAAGCAGAACCATAAGAACCACAGGGACCACAAGACCCACAAGTACCAGACACACAAGAACGAGAACCACAAGAACCAAAACCCAAGAAACAGAAGAACAGAAACACAGCAACCAAAACCCAAGAACCACAACAACCAGAACCCAAGAACCACAATACCCAGACCTCAAGAAACTTAAGAACCAGAATCCAAGAGCCACAAGAACCAGAACCCAAGACCCAGAACCACCAGAACCACAAGTACCACAACCACAAAAACCAGAACCACAAGAAACACAACAACCAGAACCACCAGAAGCACAAGAATCAGAACCACAAGATTCACAACCACAACCACAAGAACCTGAACCACAAGGGCCAGAACCACAAGAACAAAAACCACAATAACCAGAATGCAAGAACTACAAGAACCAGAACCACAAGAAACACAAGAACCACCAGAACCACAAGAACCAGAACCACAAGTACTACAAGAACCAGAACCACCAGAATCAAATCAGATCTCAAGCAGGAATGATCAGAAGTACAAGACCCAGAGCCCAAGAACCAAAAAGAAGCAGAACTGCAAGAACCACAAGGCCCAGAACCACAAGAACCAGAACCCAAGAACCACAACCACCAGATCCCAAGAACCACAAGAAACTCGAGAACCAGAACCACAAGAACCTCAAGAAAAAGAACCAACCACAAGAACCACAGGAACCAGAATATCCAGAACCACAACAGCCAGAGCAAAATAACCAGATCCACAATAACCCAAGAAACACAAGAACCACAAGAACCAGAACCACAAGAACCCGAACCACGAGAACCACAAGAATCACAAAACCAGACCCACAAGAGCATCAAGAACCTGAACCATAAAAACCAGAACCACGAGAACCACAAGCACTACTTAAAAAGAACCACAAAACCCGAACAACCAGAAGCACAAGAACCAGAACCACAAGAACCCCAAGAACCAGAACCCGTGATCCACAAGAAGCAGAACCATAAGAACCACAGGGAACACAAGACCCACAAGTACCAGAAACACAAGAACGAGAACCACAAGAACCAAAACCCAAGAAACAGAAGAACAGAACCACAGCAACCAGAACCCAAGAACCACAACAACCAGAACCCAAGAACCACAATATCCAGAACTCAAGAAACTTAAGAACCAGAATCGAAGAGCCACAAGATCCAGAACCCAAGACCCAGAACAACCAGAACCACAAGAACCACAACCACAAAAGCCAGAAGCACAAGAAACACAACAACCAGAACCACCAAAAGCACAAGAATCAGATCCACTACCACAACCACACGAACCTGAACCACAAGGGCCAGAACCACAAGAACCAAAACCACAAAAACAGAATGCAAGAACACCAAGAACCACAACCACAAGAAACACAAGAACCACCAGAACCACAAGAACCAGAACCACAAGAACTACAAGATCCACAAGAACCAGATCCACCAGAATCAAATCAGATCTCATGCAGGAATGATCAGAAGTACAAGACCCAGAGCCCAAGAAGCAAAAGAAGCAGAACTGCAAGAACCACAAGGCCCTGAACCACAAGAACCAGAACCCATGAACCACAACCACCAGATCCCAAGAACCACAGGAAACACGAGAACCAGAACCACAAGAACCTCAAGAAAATGAACCAATCACAAGAACCACAGGAACCAGAATATCCAGAACCACAACAGCCAGAACACAAGAACCACAAGAACCAGAACCCAAAGAACCACAGGAAGCAGAACAAAAAGCCCCAAAAGAACCTGAACCACAAGAACCGCAACCTCAAGGAACACAAGAACCAGAACCGCAAGAACCAGAACGACAAGAACCAGAACCACAAGACCCACAAGAACCACCACAACCACAAAAAAACGACCACAAGAGACATAACCACAAGAATCAGAAGCACTGGTACCAGAACACAGGAACCACAAGAACCAGAACACAAGAACCACAAGAATCAGAACCACCAGACCCCAGGAACCTCAACAACCAGAACCACAAGAACTAGAACAACTAGAACTAGAACTCATGAACCACAAGAACCAGAGCTCAAGAATCACAAGAACCATAACCACAAGAATCCCAAAAACCAGAACACAAGTACCAGAACAAATAGAACCACAAGAACCAGAACGAAAAGAAGCAGAAGAACCTCAAACAGAACCCACAAGAATCAGAAGAACCACAAGAACCAGAACTATAAGAATCACAAGAACCGGAACCACAAGAACCAGAACCACAAGAAACACAAGAACCAGAAGAACAAAAACCACAATAACCAGAACCCAAGAACAAGAAAAACCACAAGAACGAGAACCACAAGAACAAGAAATAGAACCACAAGACCCAGAAGCACAAGAAGCACTAGAAGCACTAGAAGCACAAGAACCAGAACCCAAGAACCACAAAAACACAAGAATTAGGACCACAATAACCACAAGAACCAGAACCACCAGAAGCACAAGAACCAGAACCACAGGAACCCGATTCCAAGAACCACAGGAATAAGAACCCAAGAACCACAAAAAGCAGAACCACAAAAAACCATAAGAAGCACAAGAATCAGAACCACAAGATCCACAACCACAACCACAAGAACCTGAACCACAAGGGCCAGAACCACAAGAACCAAAACCAAAACCACAAAAACCAGAATGCAAGAACTACAAGAACCAGAACCACAAGAAACACAAGAACCATCAGAACCACAAGAACTACAAGAACCACAAGAACTACAAGAACCACAAGAACCAGAACCACCAGAATCAAATCAGATCTCATGCAGGAATGATCAGAAGTACAAGACCCAGAGCCCAAGAAGCAACAGAAGCAGAATTGCAAGAACCACAAGGCCCAGAACCACAAGAACCAGAACCCAAGAACAACCACCAGATCCCAAGAACCACAAGAAACACGAGAACCAGAACCACAAGAACCTCATGAAAAGGAACCAACCACAAGAACCACAGGAACCAGAATACCAAGAACCACAACAGCCAGAACACAAGAACCACAAGAACCAGAACCCAAAGAACCACAGGAAGCAGAACTACAAGCCCCAAAAGAACCTGAACCACAAGAACCGCAACCTCAAGGAACACAAGAACCAGAAACACAAGAACCAAACCGCAAGAACCAGAACGACAAGAACCAGAACCACAAGACCCACAAGAACCACCACAACCACAAAAAAACAATCACAATAGACATAACCACAAGAATCAGAAGCACGGGAACCAGAACCCAGGAACCACAAGAACCAGAACACAAGAACCACAAGAATCAGAACCACCAGACCCCAGGAACCTCAACAACCAGAACTACAAGAACTAGAACAACTAGAACTAGAACTCATGAACCACAAGAACCGGAGCTCAAGAATCACAAAAATAATAACCACAAGAATCCCAAAAACCAGAACCACAAGATCCACAACCACAACCACAAGAACCTGAACCACAAGGGCCAGAACCACAAGAACGAAATCCACAAAACCCAGAATGCAAGAACTACAAGAACCACAACCACAAGAAACACAAGAACCACCAGAACCACAAGAACCAGAACCACAAGAACTACAAGATCCACAAGAACCAGATCCACCAGAATCAAATCAGATCTCATGCAGGAATGATCAGAAGTACAAGACCCAGAGCCCAAGAAGCAAAAGAAGCAGAACTGCAAGAACCACAAGGCCCTGAACCACAAGAACCAGAACCCATGAACCACAGCCACCAGATCCCAAGAACCACAGGAAACACGAGAACCAGAACCACAAGAACCTCAAGAAAATGAACCAATCACAAGAACCACAGGAACCAGAATATCCAGAACCACAACAGCCAGAACACAGGAACCACAAGAACCAGAACCCAAAGAACCACAAGAAGCAGAACAAAAAGCCCCAAAAGAACCTGAACCACAAGAACCGCAACCTCCAGGAACACAAGAACCAGAACCGCAAGAACCAGAACGACAAGAACCAGAACCACAAGACCCACAAGAACCACCACAACCACAAAAAAACGACCACAAGAGACATAACCACAAGAATCAGAAGCACTGGTACCAGAACACAGGAACCACAAGAACCAGAACACAAGAACCACAAGAATCAGAACCACCAGACCCCAGGAACCTCAACAACCAGAACCACAAGAACTAGAACAACTAGAACTAGAACTCATGAACCACAAGAACCAGAGCTCAAGAATCACAAGAACCATAACCACAAGAATCCCAAAAACCAGAACACAAGTACCAGAACAAATAGAACCACAAGAACCAGAACGAAAAGAAGCAGAAGCACCTGAACCAGAACCCACAAGAATCAGAAGAACCACAAGAACCAGAACTATAAGAATCACAAGAACCGGAACCACAAGAACCAGAACCACAAGACCAAGAACCACCAGAAACACAAGAACCAGAAGAACAAAAACCACAATAACCAGAACCCAAGAACAACAAAAACCACAAGAACGAGAACCACAAGAACAAGAACCACAAGAAATAGAACCACAAGACCCAGAAGCACAAGAAGCACTAGAAGCACAAGAACCAGAACCCAAGAACCACAAAAACACAAGAATTAGGACCACAATAACCACAAGAACCAGAACCACCAGAAGCACAAGAACCAGAACCACAGGAACCCCATTCCAAGAACCACAGGAATAAGAACCCAAGAACCACAAAAAGCAGAACCACAAAAACCATGAGAAGCACAAGAATCAGAACCACAAGATCCACAACCACAACCACAAGAACCTGAACCACAAGGGCCAGAACCACAAGAACCAAAACCAAAACCACAAAAACCAGAATGCAAGAACTACAAGAACCAGAACCACAAGAAACACAAGAACCATCAGAACCACAAGAACTACAAGAACCACAAGAACTACAAGAACCACAAGAACCAGAACCACCAGAATCAAATCAGATCTCATGCAGGAATGATCAGAAGTACAAGACCCAGAGCCCAAGAAGCAACAGAAGCAGAATTGCAAGAACCACAAGGCCCAGAACCACAAGAACCAGAACCCAAGAACAACCACCACGTCCCAAGAACCACAAGAAACACGAGAACCAGAACCACAAGAACCTCATGAAAAGGAACCAACCACAAGAACCACAGGAACCAGAATACCAAGAACCACAACAGCCAGAACACAAGAACCACAAGAACCAGAACCCAAAGAACCACAGGAAGGAGAACTACAAGCCCCAAAAGAACCTGAACCACAAGATCCGCAACCTCAAGGAACACAAGAACCAGAACCACAAGAACCAAACCGCAAGAACCAGAACGAAAAGAACCAGAACCACAAGACCCACAAGAACCACCACAACCACAAAAAAAACAATCACAATAGACATAACCACAAGAATCAGAAGCACGGGAACCAGAACACAGGAACCACAAGAACCAGAACACAAGAACCACAAGAATCAGAACCACCAGACCCCAGGAACCTCAACAACCAGAACTACAAGAACTAGAACAACTAGAACTAGAACTCATGAACCACAAGAACCGGAGCTCAAGAATCACAAAAATAATAACCACAAGAATCCCAAAAACCAGAACCACAAGATCCACAACCACAACCACAAGAACCTGAACCACAAGGGCCAGAACCACAAGAACGAAATCCACAAAACCCAGAATGCAAGAACTACAAGAACCAGAACCACAAGAAAGACAAGAACCACAAGAACCAGAACCACAAGAACTACAAGGACCACAAGAACCAGAACCACAAGAACAAGAACCACAAGAACCAGAAGAACAAAAACCACAATAACCAGAACCCAAGAACAACAAGAACCACAAGAACGAGAACCCCAAGAACAAAAACCAAAAGAACTAGAACCACAAGAACCAGAAGCACAAGAAGCACTAGAAGCACAAGAACCAGAACCCAAGAACCACAAAACCACAAGAATTAGGACCACAATAACCACAAGAACCAGAACCCAAGAACTACAAGAACCAAAACACAAGAACCAGAACACAAGAACCACAAGTACCAGAACAACCAGAACCACAAAATCCACAAGAACCAGAGCCACAAGAATCAGAACCACAAGAACCAGAACCACAAGAACAAGAACCATAAGAAACCCAAGAACCACAAGAACTTCAGGAATAACAACTACAAGAACCACAAGAACCCCAGGAACCAGAACCACCAGAACCACAAGAAACAGAAGTACAAGTTCCAGAACCCAAGAACCACAAGAAGCAGAACCACAAGAACCGTAAGAACCAGAACCACAAGAACCACAAGAACCAGAACCCAACAATTACCAGATCTCAAGAACCACAAGAACCAGAGCCACAAGATCCTCAAGAAAAAGAACAACAAGGACCACAAAAACCAGAACCACAATAACCTCAAGAACCACAACAACCAGAACAGAAGAACCACAAGAACCAGAACCAAAGAACCACAAGAACCACAAGAACCAGCACCAAAATACCCTGAACCACAAGAACCAGAACCACAAGAAACACAAGAACCAGAACCACCAGAAGCACAAGAATCAGTACAACAATAACCACAAGAACGAGAACCACAAGAACCAGAACCACATGGACCACAAGATCCAGAAACACCAAAATGAAATCAAATCTCATGCAGGAATGATCAGTTTTCGATGTTTCATCATTTCGTTTCTATGAATGATGGAATTAACTCCGGAGAACCATTTTACATGTTGCGATTTTCGAGAAGTGCATTTCGAGGATTTTCATTTGTTACTATAAGTAAACGTACAATGCAAATCTCGTACCACAAGAACCACAAGAACCAGAGCCACAATAATCAGAACCACAAGAAACACAATAACCTGAACCACACGAAACAGCACAACAAGAACCAGAACCACAAAAACTAGAACCACCAGAACCACAAGAACCAGAGACACAAATACCAGAACCACAACAACCAGAACCCAAGAAACACAAGAACCAGAACCCAAGAACCACATGTACCAGAAACCCAAGAACCACAAGGACCAGAAGGCAAGAACCACACGAACCAGATTCACAAGAAACAGAACCACAAGAACCACTAGAAACAGAACCACAAGAAGCACTAGAATCAGAGCCACAAGAACCGTAACCTCCAGAACAACAAGAAACAGAACCACGTGAACGCAAGAACCACAGGAACCATAAGAACCAGATCTACAAGAAACACAAGAACCAGAACCACAAAAACACAAAAACCCGAACCACAAGAGCCACCAGAACCAACAGAACCACAAGAGCCACCAGAACCGCAAGAACCAGAACCACAAGAACGAACACCACCAGACCCCAAGAACCACGAGAACAAGAACAACAAGATCCAGATCCACAAGAGCCACAATAATCACAAAAACCACAAGAACCACAAGAACCAGAAGCATAAGAAACAAGTATCAGAACCACCAGAAGCACAAGAATCAGAACCACAATAACCTGAAGAACGAGAACCACAAGAACGAGAACCCCAAGAACGAGAACCACAAGAGCCAGAACCATCAGAATCGAATCAGATCTCATGCAGGAATGATTAGTGTTCGATGGTTTATCATTTCGTTACTGTGAATGATGGAATTGACTCCGGATAACGATTTTACATCTTGCGATTTTCTAGAAGTGCATTTTGAGGATTTTGTTTGTTACGAAAAGTAAATGTACTATACGTATCTCTTACCCCAAGAAACACAAGAACCAGAACCATAAGAATCAGAGCCACAAGAACCAGAACCACAAGAACCAGAACTTCAAGGACCAGAAGCACAAGAACCAGAACTACCAGAACCACCAGACTCTGAACCACAGGAACCAGAACACAGGAACCGAATAAAAGAACCACAAAAACCAGAACCACCAGATCCCCCAAGAACCACAACAACCGGAACCACCAGAAGAACAAGAATAACAACTACAAGAACAACAGGAACCAGAACTACCAGATCCACAAGAACCAGAAGAACAAGACCCAGTACCCAAGAACCACAAGAAGCAGAACCACAAGAACCAGAACCCAAGAGCCACAAGAACCACAACCACCAGATTCCATGAACCACATTAACCAGAACCACAAGGAAAAGAACCACAAGAACCACAAGAACCAGAACCACAGGAACCAGAACCACCGGAACCACAACAACCAGAACCCATGAACCACATGAACCAGAACCAAAAGAACCTGAACCACAAGAAGCAGAACCACAAGAAACACAAGAACCAGAAACACCAGAAGCACAAGAATCAGAAGCAAAAAAACACAAGAACGAGAACACAAGAACCAGCACCGCATGAACCACAATAGCCAGAACCACCAGAATCAAATCAAATGTCATGCAGGAATGATCAGCTTTCGATGTTTCCTCATTTCGTTACTATGAATGATGGAATTAACTCCGGATAACGATTTTACATGTTGCGATTTTCTAGAAGTGCATTACGAGGATTTTGATTTGTTACAATAAGTAAACGTACTACGCAAATCTCGTACCAAAAGAACCACAAGAAACAGAGCCACAAGAATTAGAACCACAAGAACTAGAACCACCAGAACCAACAGAACCACAAGAGCCACCGGAACCACAAGAACCAGTACCACAAGAACGAGAACCACCAGAGCCACAAGAATCAGAACTGGAAGAAACACAAGAACCTGAACCACAAGAAACAGAACTACAAGAACCAGAACCACCAGAACCACAAAAAACCAGAAATCAATACCACAATCACCTTAACCACAACAACCAGAACGCAAGAATCATAGGAACCAGAACCCAAGAATCACATGAACCAGGACTCCAAGAACCACAAGGACCAGAAGCACAAGAAACAAAACCACAAGAACCAGAAGCACAAGAACCAGAATCACAAGAACAGAAACACAAGAACCACTAGAACCAGAGCCACAAGAATCAGAACAAGAACCACCAGAACCAGACCCCAAGAACAATAACCTCCTGAAAAACCAGAACAACAAGAAACAGAACCACAAGAACCCAAGAACCACAAGAACGAACAGAACCCAAGAACCACAAGACCCAGAACCACAAGTACCAGAACCAGAACCACAAGAGATACAAGAACCACAACCACAAGAGATACAAGAACCACAACCACAAGAAACACAAGAACCAGAACCACAAGAACC
This sequence comes from Pictodentalium vernedei, assembly GCA_031216915.1. Classification (NCBI taxonomy): domain Eukaryota; kingdom Metazoa; phylum Mollusca; class Scaphopoda; order Dentaliida; family Dentaliidae; genus Pictodentalium; species Pictodentalium vernedei. The sequence continues at coordinate 451,993,546 of CM062294.1, read as the reverse complement.
AGAACCAACAGAACCACAAGAGCACCAGAACCAAAAGAACAAGAACCACAAGAACCAGAACCACTAGACACCAAGAACCACGAGAACCAGAACCACAAGATCCAGAACCACAAGAATAAGAACCACAAGAATCTCAAAAACCACAAGAACCACAAGAACCAAAACCAAAACAACCACAGGAACCAGAAGCACTAGGGCCAGAATCACAAGAACCAAAGATCCACACGAACCACAAGCACATGAACCACAAGAACCCTGTGCACAAGAAACAGAACCCAGGAACCACAAGAACCAGAATCATCACAAGAAACACAAGAACCAGAACCACAACAATCACAAGTACCAGAACCACAAGTTCCAGAACCACAAGAACTCGAACCCCAAGAGCCAGACCCCAAGAACCACAAGAACCAAAACCACAACCACAAGTACCAGAACCAGAACCACAAGAACCATAGGAACCAGAACCACAAGAATCCGAACCACAAGAGATACAAGAACCACCACCACAAGAACCAGAACCAACAGAATCACAAGAGCACCAGAACCACATTAACAAGAACCACAAGTACCAGAACCACCAGACCCAAAGAACCACGAGAACCAGAAACACAAGATCCAGAACCACAAGAATAAGAACCATAAGAATCACAAAAACCACAAGAACCACAAAAACCCAAACAGAAGAACCACAGGAACCAGAACCACTAGAGCCAGAATCACAGGAACCAAAGAACCAAAAGAACCACAAGCACATGAATCACAAGAACCCTGAGCACAAGAAACAGAACCCAAGAGCCATACGAACCAGAACCACAAGAACCACAAGAACCAGAAACACGAGAACCACAACCATAACAACCACAAATACCAGAACCACAAGAACTCCAATCCCAAGAACCAGAACCCTAGAACCACCAGAAACACAACAACCAGAACAGAAGAACCATAACCCAAGAACCACAAGAACCAGAGCCCCAGAACCTCAAGAACCAGAACCTCAAGAACAGCAAAAACCAGAGCCACGAAAACCAAAGAACCAGAACCACAGGAACCAGAACTACGAGAAACACAAGAGCCAGAACCACCAGAAGCACAAGAATCAGAACCACAATAACAACAAGAACGAGAACCACAAGAGCCAGAACCACCAGAATCAAATCAGATCTCATGCAGGAATGATTAGTGTTTGATGTTTTATCATTTCGTTACTGTGAACGATGGAATTGACTCCGGATAACGATTTCTTATGTTTTGATTTTCTAGAAGTGCATTTCGAGGATTTTGTTTGTTACGAAAAGTAAACGTACTATACCTACCTCGCACCACAAGAACCACAAGAACCAGAACCTCAAGAATCAGAGCCACAAGAACCAGAACCACAAGAGGCAGAACCACAAGAACCAGAACCACCAGAACCAGAACCCACAGAACCACAAGAACCACAAGAACAACAAGAATCTGAACCACAGGAACCAGAACACAGGTACCACAAGAACCCGAATACGAGAACCACAAGATTCAGAACCACCAGATCCCAAGAACCACAACAACCAGAACCACAAGAACCGCATGTACAACAACTGCAAGAACCGCAAGAACCACAAGAACCAGAACCTAAGAACCACAAGAACCACAACCACCAGATCCCAGGAAACACAAGAACTACAACCACAAGAACCTCAGGAAAAAGAACCACAAGAACCAGAACCACAGGAACCAGAACCACCAGAACCACAGCAACCAGAACACAAGAACCACAACAACCAGAACTTAGGAACCACATGAACCAGAACAAAAGAACCAAAAGAACCTGAACCACAAGAAACACCAAAACCACAAGAATCAGAAGCACAATAACCACAAGAACGAGAACCACAAGAACCAGAACCGCATGAACCACAAGAGCCAGAACCACCAGAATCAAATCAAATCTCATGCAGGAATGATCAGTTTTCGATGTTTCATCATTACGTTACTATGACTGATGGAATTAACTCCAGATAACGATTTTACATGTTGAGATTTTTTAGAAGTGCATTTCGAGGATTTTGATTTGTTGCTATAAGTAAACTTACTATGCAAATCTCGTACCACAAGAAACACAAGAACCAGAGCCACAAGAATTAGAAACACAAGAACCAGAACCATCAGAGCCACAAGAAACAGAACTGCAAGAAACACAAGAACCTGAACCACAAGAAACAGAACCACCACAACCACAAGAACAAGAACCACAAGAACCAGAACCACAAGAACCACAAAAACCAGAAACACAAGTATCAATACCACAAGAACCTTAACCACAACAACCAGAACACAAGAACCAGAACCCAAGAACCACATGAACCAGAAGCCCAAGCACCACAAGGACCAGAACCACAAGATACACAACGACAAGAACCAGAATGTAAGAACCACATCAACCAGTATCACAAGAAACAGAACAACAAGAACCACTAGAACCAGAACCACAAGAACCACTAGAATCAGAACCACAAGAATCAGAACCACAAGAACCACCAGAACCAGACCCACAAGAACAATAACAGAACCACATGAACACAAGAACCACCAGAACCACCAGAGCCCAAGAACCACAAGAACCAGAACCACAAGAATCAGAACCAGATCCAGAACCACAAGACTCAGAACCACAAGAGATACAAGAACCAGAACCAGCAGACCCCAAGAACCACGAGAACCACAAGATCCAGAACTACAAGAATCACAAAAAACACAAGAACTACAAGAACCAAAACCAAAAGAACCACAAGGAAGCAGAAGCACTAGAGCCAGAATCACAAGAACCAAAGAACCACAAGAGCCACAAGCACAAGAACCACAAGAATCCTGAACACAAGAAACAGAACCCAAGAGCTATAAGAACCAGAACCACAAACACCAGAACCACAAGAAACACAAAAACCAGAACCATAACAACCAAAAGTACCAGAACCACAAGTTCCAGAACCACAAGAACTCGAACCCCAAGAACCAGACCCCAAGAACCACAACAACCACAGGAACCATAAGAACCAGATCTACAAGAAACACAAGAACCAGAACCACAAAAACACAAAAAACAGAACCACAAGTGACAAGAGCCACCAGAACCAACAGAACCACAAGAGCTACCAGAACCACAAGAACCAAAACCACAAGAATGAGAACCACCAGACCCCAAGAACCACGAGAACCAGAACAACAAGATCCAGATCCACAAGAGCCACAATAATCACAAAAACCAAAAGAACCACAAGAACCGGAACTAAAAGAACCACAGGAACAGAACCACCAGAGCCAGAATCACAACAACAACAGAACGAGAAGAACAACAAGAACCAGAAGCACAAAAACCACACGAACCGGGAGCACGAAAACCAGAACCCATGAACCATAAGAATCAGAACCACAAGAACCAGAACCACAAGAAACACAAGAACCAGAACCACCACAACCACAAGTACCAGAACTACAAGTACCAGATCCACAAGAACCCGAACCACAAGAACCAGTACCCAAGAATCACAAGAACCAGAACCACAACAACCAGAACAGAAAAATCAGAACCCAAGAACCACAAGAATCAGAACCACAGAACCTCAGGAAGCAGAACCCCAAGAACCGGAAAAACCAGAACCACAAGAACCAAAGACCCAGAACCACAAAAACCAGCACTACAAGAAACACCAGAACCAGAACCATCAGAAGCACAAGAATCAGAACCACAAGAACGAGAACCACATGAACTACAACAACCACAACAACCAGAACCCAAGAACCACAAGAACCAGAACCACTACAACAGAACACAAAAACCACAAGAACCAGTACCCAATAACCACAAGAATCAGAACCACAAGAATCAGAAGCACAAGAAACACAAGAATCAGAACCACCAGAAGCACAAGAATCAGAACCACAATAACCTGAAGAACGAGAACCACAAGAACCAGATCCACAAGAGCCAGAACCATCAGAATCTAATCAGATCTCATGCAGGAATGATTAATGTTCGATGGTTTATCATTTCGTTACTATGAATGATGGAATTGACTCCGGATAACGATTTTACATGTTGCGATTTTCTAGAAGTGCATTTTGAGGATTTTGTTTGTTACGAAAAGTAAATGTACTATACGTATCTCTTACCACAAGAAACACAAGAACCAGAACCATAAGAATCAGACCCACAAGAACCAGAACCATAAGAACCAGAACCACAAGAACCAGAACTACAAGGACCAGAAGCACAAGAACCAGAACCACCAGAATCACAAGACTCTGGACCACAGGAATCAGAACACAGGAACCACAAGGGCCCGAATAAAAGAACCACAAGAACCAGAACCACCAGATCCCAAGAAAAACAACAACCGGAACCACAAGAACAACAAGAATAACAATTACAAGAACCACAAGAACCAAAACTACCAGATCCACAAGAACCAGAAGAACAAGACCCAGAACCCAAGAACCACAAGAAGCAGAACCACAAGAACCACAAGAACCAGAACCCAAGAGCCACAAGAACCACAACCTCCAGATCCCAAGAACCACAATAACCAGAACCACAAGAACAAGAACCGCAAGAACCAGAACCACAAGAACCAGAACCACAGGAACCAGAACCACAACAACCAGAACACAAGAACCACAACAACCAGAACCAAAGAACCACATGAACCACAAGAAGCAGAACCACAAGAAACACAAGAACCAGAAACAACTGAAGCACAAGAATTATAAGCACAATAACCACAAGAACGAGAACCCAAGAGCCATAACCACATGAACCACAAGAGCCATAACCACCAGAATCAAATCAAATCTCATGCAGAAATGATCAGTTTTCGACGTTTCATCATTTCGTTACTATGAATGATGGAATTAACTCCGGATAACGATTTTATATGTTGCGATTTTCTAGAAGTGCATTTCGAGGATTTTGACTTGTTACTATAAGTAAACGTACTACGCAAATCTCATACCAAAAGAACCACAAGAAACAGAGACACAAGAATCAGAACCACAAGAAACACAAGAACCAGAACCAACAGAACCACAAGAGCCACCGGAACCACAAGAACCACAACCACAAGAACGAGAACCACCAGACCCCAAGAACCACGAGAACCCGAACAACAAGATCCAGATCCACAAGAGCCACAATAATCACAAAAACCACAAGAACCAGAACTAAAAGAACCACAGGTACAGAACCACCGGAGCCAGAATCACAAGAACGAGAAGAACAACAAGAACCAGAAGCACAAAAACCACACGAACCTGGAGCACAAAAACCAGAACCCATGAACCATAAGAATCAGAACCACAAGAACCAGAACCACAAGAAACACAAGAACCAGAACCACAAGTACCAGGTCCACAAGAACCAGAACCATAAGAACCAGAACCCAAGAATTACAAGAACCAGAACCACAACAACCAGAACAGAAAAATCAGAACCCAAGAACTACAAGAACCAGAACCCCAGAACCTCCGGAAGCAGAACCCCAAGAACCGGCAAAACCAGAGCCACAAGAACCAAAGACCCAGAACCACAAAAACCAGCACTACAAGAAACACCAGAACCAGAACCATCAGAAGCAGAAGAATCAGAACCACAAGAACGAGAACCACATGAACTACAGCAACCACAACAACCAGAACCCAAGAACCACAAGAACCAGAACCACTACAACAGAACACAAAAACCACAAGAACCAGTACCCAATAACCACAATAACCAGAAGCACAAGAACCAGAAGCACATGAAACACAAGTATCAGAACCCCCAGAAGCACAAGAATCAGTACCACAATAACCTGAAGAACGAGAACCACGAGAACCAGAACCACAAGAGCCAGAACCATCAGAATCGAATCAGATCTCATGCAGGAATGATTAGTGTTCGATGGTTTATCATTTCGTTACTATGAATGATGGAATTGACTCCGGATAACGATTTTACATGTTGCGATTTTCTAGAAGTGCATTTTGAGGATTTTGTTTGTTACGAAAAGTAAATGTACTATACGTATCTCTTACCACAAAAAACACAAGAACCAGAACCATAAGAATCAGAGCCACAAGAACCGGAACCACCAGAACCACAAGACTCTGAACCACAGGAACCAGAACACAGGAACCACAAGGGCTCAGATAAAAGAACCACAAGAACCAGAACCACCAGATCCCAAGAACCACAACAACCGGAACCACAAGAACAACAAGAATAACAACTACAAGAACCACAGGAACCAAAACTACCAGATCCACAAGAACCAGAAGAACAAGACCCAGAACCCAAGAACCACAAGAAGCAGAACCACAAGAACCACAAGAACCAGAACCCAAGAGCCACAAGAACCACAACCTCCAGATCCCAAGAACCACAATAACCAGAACCACATGAACAAGAACCACAAGAACCAGAACCACAAGAACCAGAACCACAGGAACCAGAACCAACAGAACAACAACGACCAGATCACAAGAACCACAACAACCAGAACCCAAGAACCACATGAACCAGAACCAAAAGAACCAAAAGAACCTGAACCACAAGAAGCAGAACCACAAGAAACACAAGAACCAGAAACACCAGAAGCACAAGAATCAGAAGCACAATGACCACAAGAACGAGAACCCAAGAGCCAGAACCGCATGAACCACAAGAGCCTTTACCACCAGAATCAAATCAAATCTCATGCAGGAATGATCAGTTTTCGACGTTTCATCATTTCGTTACTATGAATGATGGAATTAACTCCGGATAACGATTTTATATGTTGCGATTTTCTAGAAGTGCATTTCGAGGATTTTGATTTGTTACTATAAGTAAACGTACTACGCAAATCTCGTACCACAAGAAACACAAGAACCAGAGTCACAAGAATCAGAACCACAAGAAACACACAAGTACCAGAACTACAAGTACCAGATCCACAAGAATCAGAACTACAAGAAAGACAACAACCTGAACCACAAGAAACAGAACCACAAGAACCAGAACCACCAGAACCACAAAAACAGAAATCAATACCACAAGAACCTTAACCACAACAACCAGAACACAAGAACCATAAGAACCAGAACCCAAGAACCACATGAACCAGAACCCCAAGAACCACAAGGACCAGAAGCACAAGAAACAAAACCACAAAAACCAGAATGCAAGAACCACAAGAACCAGAATCACAAGAACAGAAACACAAGAACCACTAGAACCAGAACCACAAGGACCACTAGAACCAGAGCCACAAGAATCAGAACAACAAGAACCACCAGAACCAGACCACAAGAACAATAACCTCCTGAACAACCAGAACAACAAGAAACGGATCCACATGAACCCAATAATCACAGAACCCAACAGAACCCAAGAACCACAAGAACCAGAACCACAAGTACCAGAACCACAAGAACCACAACCACAAGAAACACAAGAACCAGAACCACAAGAACCAGAACCAACAGACACCAAGAACCACGAGAACCAGAACCACAAGAGCCAGAGCCACAAGAATAAGAACCACAAGAATAAGAAAAAACCACAAGAACCAAAACCAAAACAACCACAGGAACCAGAAGCACTAGGGCCACAATCACAAGAACCAAAGAACCACAAGCACATGAATCACAAGAACCCTGTGCACAAGAGACAGAACCCAAGAACCACAAGAACCAGGACCACAAGAAACACAAGAACCAGAACCATAACAACCACAAGTACCAGAACCACAAGTTCCAGAACCACAAGAATTCGAACCCGGAGAACCAGACCCCAATAACCACAAGAACCAGAACCACAAGTACCAGAGCCAGGACCAGAACCACAAGAAACATAAGAACCAGAACCACAAGAATCAGAACCACAAGAGATACAAGAACCACAACCACAAGAACCAAAACCAACAGAATCACAAGAGCACCAGAACCACATGAACAAGAACCATAAGTACCAGAACCACCAGACCCCGAGAACCACGAGAACCAGAACCACAGGATTAAGAACCACAAGAATTACAAAAAACACAAAATCCCAAACAAAAAGAACCACAGAAACCAGAACCACTAGAGCCAGAATAGCAAGAACCAAAGAACCAAAAGAACCACAAAGAATCACATGTTGCGATCTTCTATAAGTGCATTTCGAGGATTTTGTTTCTTACGAAAAGTAAATGTACTATACGTATCTCGTACCACAAAAAACACAAGAACCAGAACCAGAAGAATCAGAGCCACAAGAACCAGAACCACAAGAACCAGAACCACAAGAATCAGAGCCACAAGAACCAGAACCACAAGAACCAGAACCACAAAAACCAGAACCTCAAGAACAAGAACCACCAGAACCACAAGAATCTGAACTACAGGATTCAGAACACAGGAACCACAAGGGCCCGAATAAAAGAACCACAAGAACCAGAACCACCAGATCCCAAGAACCACAAGAATCAGAACCACAAAAACCAGAACCACAAGAACCTCAAGAAAAAGAACCACAAGAACGAGAACCACAGGATCCAGAGCCACCAGGACCACAACAACCAGACCACAAGAACCACAAGGACCACCACAAGAACCAGAACCAAAAAAAAACAAAAGAACCTGGACCACAACATCCAGAACCACAAAAAACACAAAAACCAGAACCACTAGGAGCACAAGAATTAGAACCACAATACCCACAAGAACGAGAACCACAAAAAGCAGAACCACATGAACAACAAGAGCCAGAACCACCAGAATCAAATCAAATCTCATGCAGGAATTATCAGTTTTCGATGTTTCATAATCTCGTTTTTATTTGTTACTATAAGTAAACGTACTATGCAAATCTAGTAGCACAAGAACCACAAGAACCAGAGCCACAAGAATCTGAACCGCACGAAACACAAGAACCAGAACCACAAGAAACAGAACCACAAGAACCACAAGAAGAAGAACCACAAGAACCAGAACCACCAAAGCCACAAAAACAAGAAACACAAGTAACAATACCACAAGAACCTTAACCACAACAACCAGAACACAAGAACCACAAGAATCAGAACCCAAGAACCACATGAAACAGAACCCCGAGCACCACAAGGACCAGAACCAAAAAAAAAAACAAAACAAAACCACAAGAACCAGAATGCAAGAACTCATGGACCACAAGAACCAGAGCAGAAGAACCACAAAAAACATAACCACAAGAATCATAACTACAAGAATCCCAAGAACCAGACCCACCAGAACCAAAACCACAAGAACCGAGACCGCAAGAACCAGAACGAGAAGAGCCAGAACCACAAGAAGCAGAACCACAGGAACCAGAACCCACAAGAATTACGAGAACCACAAGAACGAGAACCACAAGAATCACAAAAACCAGAACCACAAGAACCACAGGAACCAGAGTCACAAGAACCTGAACCACAACAACCAGAACCACAAGAACCACAAAAACCAAACCCAAGAACCAGAACCAAAAGAACCACAAGAACCAGAACCACAAGAAGCACAAGAAGCACAAGAACCAGAACCACCAAAACCACAAAAAACAGAAACACAAGTAACAATACCACGAGAACCTTAACCACAACAACCAGAACACAAGAACCACAAGAATCAGAACCCAAGAACCACATGAAACAGAACCCCGAGCACCACAAGGACCAGAACCAAAAAAACAAAACCACAAGAACCAGAATGCAAGAACTCATGGACCACAAGAACCAGAGCAGAAGAACCACAAGAAACATAACCACAAGAATCATAAGCACAAGAACCCCAAGAACCAGAACCACCAGAACCAAAACCACAAGAACCGGGACCGCAAGAACCAGAACGAAAAGAACCAGAAGCACAAGAAGCAGAACCACAGGAACCAGAACCCACAAGAATCACGAGAACCATAAGAACCAGAACCACAAGAATCACAAGAACCAGAACCACAAGAACCACAAGAACCAGAGTCACAAGAACCTGAAACACAAGAACCAGAACCACAAGAAACACAAGAAACACAAGAACCAGAACCACAAGAACAAGAACCACATGAACCAAACCCAAAAACCAGATCCAAAAGAACCACAAGAACTAGAACCAAAAGAAGCACAAGAACCAGAACCACAAGAAGCACAAGAACCACAGCCACAAGAACCACAGCCACAAGAACCACAAGAACCACAGGAACCAGAACCCAAGAACCACAAAAACTAGGACCACAATAACGACAAGAAACCGAACCGAAGAACTACAAGAACCAAAACACAAGAACCAGAACAGAAGAACCAAAAGTACCAGAACAACCAGGGCCACAAAATATACAAGAACCAGAATCACAATAACCACAACTACAAGAATAACAACTACAACAACCCCAAGAACCACAGGAACCAGAAGCGCAAGAAACAGAACCAGAATGCAAGTACCACGAGAACCAGAATCATCAGAATCGTAAGAACCTGAAGCACAAGAACCACTAGAACCAGAACCACAAGGACCCAAACCCAAGAACCACAAAAATCAGAACCACGCAAACACGAACAAGAGGCAGACCCCAAGACCACAAGAACCAGAACCACAAGAACCAGAATCTCAAGAACCACAAGAAACACATGAACCAGATTCACAAGAACCGCATGCGCCAAACGAACCAGAACACAAGAACCACAATAACCAGGACCTCAATAGACACAAGAACCAGAACCACAAGAACCACTAGAACCAGAACCACAAGAATCAGAAACACATGAACCACAAGAACTTGAATCATAAAACCAGAACCACCAGAACCACAAGAACCGGACACCACACGAAACCAACAACCACAAGAACCGAAGAATCAGGGGATCCAAAACCCTAGAACCACAAGAACCAGACCCACAAAAACCAGACCCACAAGAGGCACATGTACCAGAACCACAAGATTCACAGGAGCTAGAACAACAAGAAACAGAAACCCAAGAGCCACAAGAACTAGAACCACAAGAACCAGAACCACAGGAAATACAAGAACCAGAACCACAAGAAGCACATGAACCAGAACTACAAGAACCACAAGTACCAAACGAACCAGAGTCCAAGAACCACAAGAACCACAATAACCAGGACCACAATAACCGCAAGAACCAGAACCACAAGAACCACTAGAACCAGAACCACAAGAATCAGAAACACACGAAACCAACAACCACAAGAACCGAAGAATCAGGGGATCCAGAATCCAAGAACCACAAGAACCAGACCCACAAAAACCAGAACCACAAGAGCCACACGTACCAGAACCAAAAGATCCACAGGAACTAGAACCACAAGAAACAGAAACCCAAGAGCCAGAAGAACCAGAACCACAAGAAATACAAGAACCAGAACCACAAGAACCACAGAACCACAAGAACCAGAACCCAAGAACCAGAACCAAAAGAAACACAAGAACTAGAACCAAAAGAACCACAAGAACCAGAACCACAAGAACCACAAGAAGCACAAGAACCAGAGCCACAAGAACCACAAGAACCACAAGAACCAGAACTCAAGAACCACAAGAACTAGGACCACAATAACGACAAGAACCCGAACCGAAGAACTACAAGAACCAAAACACAAGAACCAGAACAGAAGAACCAAAAGTACCAAACAACCAGAACCACAAAATATACAAGAACCAGAACAACAATAACCAGAACTACAAGAATAACAACTAAAAGAACCCAAAGAACCACAAGAACCAGAAGCGCAAGAAACAGAACCAGAATGCAAGTCCCACAAGAACTAGAATCACCAGAATTGTAAGAACCTGAAGCACAAGAACCACTAGAACCAGAACCACGAGGACCAAAACCCAAGAACCACAAAAATCAGAACCAGGCGAGCACGAACAAGAAGCAGACCCCAAGACCACAAGAACCAGAACCACAAGAACCAGAATCTCAAGAACCACAAGAAACACATGAACCAGATTCACAAGAACAGCAAGCGCCAAACGAATCAGAACACAAGAACCACAATCACCAGGACCTCAATAGCCACAAGAACCAGAACCACAAGAACCACTAGAACCAGAACCACAAGAATCAGAAACACATGAACCACAAGAAATTGAACCATAAAACCAGAACCACCAGAACCACAAGAACCGGACACCACACGAAACCAACAACCACAAGAACCGAAGAATCAGGGGATCCAGAACCCTAGAACCACAAGAACCAGACCCACAAAAACCAGACCCCCAAGAGCCACATGTACCAGAACCACAAGATCCACAGGAGCTAGAACCACAAGAAACAGAAACCCAAGAGCCACAAGAACTAGAACCACAAGAACCAGAACCACAGGAAATACAAGAACCAGAACCACAAGAAGCACATGAACCAGAAGCACAAGAACCACAAGTACCAAACGAACCAGATTCCAAGAACCACAAGAACCACAATATCCAGGACCACATTAACCACTAGAACCAAAACCACAAGAACCACTAGAACCAGAACCACAAGAATCAGAAACACACGAAACCAACAACCACAAGAACCGAAGAATCAGGGGATCCAGAATCCAAGAACCACAAGAACCAGACCCACAAAAACCAGAACCACAAGAGCCGCAAGTACCAGAACCACAAGATCCACAGGAGCTGGAACCACAAGAAACAGAAACCCAAGAGCCACAAGAACGAGAACCACAGGAAATACAAGAACCAGAACCACAAGAAACACATGAACCAGAACCACAAGAACCACAAGTACCAAACGAACCAGAGTCCAAGAACCACAAGAACCACTATAACCAGGACCACAATAACCGCAAGAACCTGAACCACAAGAACCACAAGAACCAGAACCACAAGAATCAGAAACACACGAAACCAACAACCACAAGAACCGAAGAATAAGGGGATCGAGAATCGAAGAACCACAAGAACCAGACCCACAAAAACCAGAACCACATGAGCCACAAGTACCAGAACCACAAGATCCACAGGAACTAAAACCACAAGAAACAGAAACCCAAGAGCCACAAGAACCAGAACCACAAGAAATACAAGAACCAGAACCACAAGAACCACAAGAACCACAAGAACCAGAACCCAAGAACCAGAACCAAAAGAAACACAAGAACTAGAACCAAAAGAACCACAAGAACCACAATTACCACAAGAAGCACAAGAACCACAGCCACAAGAACCACAAGAACCACTAGAGCCAGAACCACCAGAATTGTAAGAACCTGAAGCACAAGAACCACTAGAACCAGAACCACAAGGACCAAATCCCAAGAACCACAAAAATCAGAACCACGTGAACACGAACAAGAAGCAGACCCCAAGACCACAAGAACCAGAACCACAAGAACCAGAATCTCAAGAACCACAAGAAACACATGAACCAGATTCACAAGAACCGCAAGCGCCAAACGAACCAGAACCACAAGAATCAGAAACACATCAACCACAAGAACTTGAACCTTAAACCAGAACCAACGGAACCACAAGAACCGGACACCACACGAAACCAACAACCACAAGAACCGAAGAATCAGGGGATCCAAAACCCTAGAACCACAAGAACCAGACCCACAAAAACCAGACCCACAAGAGGCACATGTACCAGAACCACAAGATTCACAGGAGCTAGAACAACAAGAAACAGAAACCCAAGAGCCACAAGAACTAGAACCACAAGAACCAGAACCACAGGAAATACAAGAACCAGAACCACAAGAAGCACATGAACCAGAACTACAAGAACCACAAGTACCAAACGAACCAGAGTCCAAGAACCACAAGAACCACAATAACCAGGACCACAATAACCGCAAGAACCAGAACCACAAGAACCACTAGAACCAGAACCACAAGAATCAGAAACACACGAAACCAACAACCACAAGAACCGAAGAATCAGGGGATCCAGAATCCAAGAACCACAAGAACCAGACCCACAAAAACCAGAACCACAAGAGCCACACGTACCAGAACCACAAGATCCACAGGAACTAGAACCACAAGAAACAGAAACCCAAGAGCCAGAAGAACCAGAACCACAAGAAATACAAGAACCAGAACCACAAGAACCACAGAACCACAAGAACCAGAACCCAAGAACCAGAACCAAAAGAAACACAAGAACTAGAACCAAAAGAACCACAAGAACCAGAACCACAAGAACCACAAGAAGCACAAGAACCAGAGCCACAAGAACCACAAGAACCACAAGAACCAGAACTCAAGAACCACAAGAACTAGGACCACAATAACGACAAGAACCCGAACCGAAGAACTACAAGAACCAAAACACAAGAACCAGAACAGAAGAACCAAAAGTACCAAACAACCAGAACCACAAAATATACAAGAACCAGAACAACAATAACCAGAACTACAAGAATAACAACTAAAAGAACCCAAAGAACCACAAGAACCAAAACACAAGAACCAGAACAGAAGAACCAAAAGTACCAAACAACCAGAACCACAAAATATACAAGAACCAGAACAACAATAACCAGAACTACAAGAATAACAACTAAAAGAACCCAAAGAACCACAAGAACCAGAAGCGCAAGAAACAGAAACAGAATGCAAGTCCCACAAGAACTAGAATCACCAGAATTGTAAGAACCTGAAGCACAAGAACCACTAGAACCAGAACCACGAGGACCAAAACCCAAGAACCACAAAAATCAGAACCAGGCGAGCACGAACAAGAAGCAGACCCCAAGACCACAAGAACCAGAACCACAAGAACCAGAATCTCAAGAACCACAAGAAACACATGAACCAGATTCACAAGAACAGCAAGCGCCAAACGAATCAGAACACAAGAACCACAATCACCAGGACCTCAATAGCCACAAGAACCAGAACCACAAGAACCACTAGAACCAGAACCACAAGAATCAGAAACACATGAACCACAAGAAATTGAACCATAAAACCAGAACCACCAGAGCCACAAGAACCAGAACCACAAGAAATACAAGAACCAGAACCACAAGAACCACAAGAACCACAAGAACCAGAACCCAAGAACCAGAACCAAAAGAAACACAAGAACTAGAACCAAAAGAACCACAAGAACCACAATTACCACAAGAAGCACAAGAACCACAGCCACAAGAACCACAAGAACCACTAGAGCCAGAACCACCAGAATTGTAAGAACCTGAAGCACAAGAACCACTAGAACCAGAACCACAAGGACCAAATCCCAAGAACCACAAAAATCAGAACCACGTGAACACGAACAAGAAGCAGACCCCAAGACCACAAGAACCAGAACCACAAGAACCAGAATCTCAAGAACCACAAGAAACACATGAACCAGATTCACAAGAACCGCAAGCGCCAAACGAACCAGAACACAAGAGCCACAATAACCAGGACCTAAATAGCCACAAGAACCAGAACCACAAGAACCACTGGAACCAGAACCACAAGAATCAGAAACACATCAACCACAAGAACTTGAACCTTAAACCAGAACCAACGGAACCACAAGAACCGGACACCACACGAAACCAACAACCACAAGAACCGAAGAATCAGGGGATCCAGAAACCTAGAACCACAAGAACTAGAACCACAACAACGAGAACCACAGGAAATACAAGAACCAGAACCACCAGAAGCACATGAACCAGATCCACAAGAACCACAAGTTCTAAACGAACCAGAGTCCAAGAACCACAAGAACCACAATAACCAGGACCACAATAACCACAAGAACCTGAACCACAAGAACCACTAGAACCAGAACCACAAGAATCAGAAACACACGAAACCAACAACCACAAGAACCGAAGAATCAGGGGATCCAGAATCCAAGAACCACAAGAACCAGACCCACAAAAACCAGAACCACAAGAGCCACAAGCACCAGAACCACAAGATCCACAGGAACTAAAACCACAAGAAACAGAAACCCAAGAGCCACAAGAACCAGAACCACGAGAAATACAAGAACCAGAACCACAAGAACCAGAACCCAAGAACCAGAACCAAAAGAAACACAAGATCTAGAACCAAAAGAACCACAAGAACCAGAACCACAAGAACCACAAGAAGCAAAAGAACCAGAGCCACAAGAACCACCAGAGCCACAACAACCAGAACTCAAGGACCACAAGAACTAGGACCACAATAACGACAAGAACCCGAACCGAAGAACTATAAGAACCAAAACACAAGAACCAGAACAGAAGAACCAAAAGTGCCAAACAACCAGAACCACAAAATATACAAGAACCAGAACAACAATAACCAGAACTACAAGAATAACACCTAAAAGAACCCAAAGAACCACAAGAACCAGAAGCGCAAGAAACAGAACCAGATTGCAAGTCCCACAAGAACTAGAATCACCAGAATTGTAAGAAGCTGAAGCACATGAACCACTAGAACCAGAACCACAAGGACCAAAACCCAAGAACCACAAAAATCAGAACCAGGCGAACACGAACACGAAGCAGACCCCAAGACCTCAAGAACCAGAACCACAAGAACCAGAATCTCAAGAACCACAAGAAACACATGAACCAGATTCACAAGAACCGCAAGCGCCAAACGAACCAGAACACAAGAAGCACAATCACCAGGACCTCAATAGCCACAAGAACCAGAACCACAAGAACCACTAGAACCAGAACCACAAGAATCAGAAACACGTGAACCACAAGAAATTGAACCATAAAACCAGAACCACCAGAACCACAAGAACCGGACACCACACGAAACCAACAACCACAAGAACCGAAGAATCGGGGGATCCAGAACCCTAGAACCACAAGAACCAGACCCACAGAAACCAGACCCACAAGAGCCACATGTACCAGAACCACAAGATCCACAGGAGCTAGAACCACAAGAAACAGAAACCCAAGAGCCACAAGAACTAGAACCACAAGAACCAGAACCACAGGAAATACAAGAACCAGAACCACAAGAAGCACATGAACCAGAACTACAAGAACCACAAGTACCAAACGAACCAGATTCCAAGAATCACAAGAACCACAATAACCAGGACCACAATAACCGCAAGAACCAAAACCACAAGAACCACTAGAACCAGAACCACAAGAATCAGAAACACACGAAACCAACAACCACAAGAACCGAAGAATCAGGGGATCCAGAATCCAAGAACCACAAGAACCAGACCCACAAAAACCAGAACCACAAGAGCCACAAGTACCAGAACCACAAGATCCACAGGAGCTAGAACTACAAGAAACAGAAACCCAAGAGTCACAAGATCTAGAACCACAAGAACGAGAACCACAGGAAATACAAGAACCAGAACCACAAGAAGCACATGAACCAGAACCAAAGGAACCACAAGAACCAAACGAACCAGAGTCCAAGAGCCACAAGAACCACTATAACCAGGACCACAATAACCGCAAGAACCTGAACCACAAGAACCACTCGAACCAGAACCACAAGAATCAGAAACACACGAAACCAACAACCACAAGAACCAAAGAATAAGGGGATCCAGAATCCAAGAACCACAAGAACCAGACCCTCAAAAACCAAAACCACAAGAGTCACAAGTACTAGAACCACAAGATCCACAGGAACTAAAACCACAAGAAACAGAAACCCAAGAGCCACAAGAACCAGAACCACAAGAAATACAAGAACCAGAACCACAAGAACCACAAGAACCACAAGAACCACAAGAACCAGAACCCAAGAACCAGAACCAAAAGAAACACAAGAACTAGAACCAAAAGAACCACAACAACCACAACAACCACAATAAGCACAAGAACCAGAGCCACAAGAACCACAAGAACCACTAGAACCAGAAGCACCAGAATCGTAAGAACCTGAAGCACAAGAACCACTAGAACCAGAACCACAAGGACCAAAACCGAAGAACCACAAAAATCAGAACCACGCGAACAAGAACAAGAAGCAGACCCCAAGACCACAAGAACCAGAACCACAAGAACCAGAATCTCAAGAACCACAAGAAACACATGAACCAGATCACAAGAACCGCAAGCGCCAAACGAACCAGAACACAAGAACCACAATAACCAGGACCTAAATAGCCACAAGAACCAGAACCACAAGAACCACTAGAACCAGAACCACAAGAATCAGAAACACATGAACCACAAGAACTTGATCCATAAAACCAGAACCATCGGAACCAGAAGAACCGGACACCACACGAAACCAACAACCACAAGAACCGAAGAATCAGGGGATCCAGAACTCTAGAACCACAAGAACTAGAAACACAAGAACGAGAACCACAGGATATACGAGAACCAGAACCACAAGAAGCACTTGAACCAGAACCACAAGAACCACAAGTACTAAACGAACCAGAGTCCAAGAACCACAAGAACCACAATAACCAGGACCACAATAACCACAAGAACCTGAACCACAAGAACCACTAGAACCAGAACCACAAGAATCAGAAACACACAAAACCAACAACCACAAGAACCGAAGAATCAGGGGATCCAGAATCCAAGAACCACAAGAACCAGACCCACAAAAACCAGAACCACAAGAGCCACAAGTACCAGAACCACAAGATCCACAGGAACTAGAACCAATAGAAACAGAAACCCAAGAGCCCCAAGAACCAGAACCACAAGAAATACAAGAACCAGAACCACAAGAACCACAAGAACCACAAGTACCAGAACCCAAGAACCAGAACCAAAAGAAACACAAGAACTAGAACCAAAAGAACCACAAGAACCCCAAGAACCACAAGAACCAGAAGCGCAAGAAACAGAACTAGAATGCAATTCCCACAAGAACCAGAATCACCAGAATCGAAAGAACCTGAAGCACGAGAACCACTAGAACTAGAACCACAAGGACCAAAACCCAAGAACCACAAAAATCAGAACCACGCAAACACGAACAAGAAGCAGACCCGAAGACCACAAGAACCAGAACCACAAGAACCAGAATCTCAAAAACCACAAGAAACACATGAACCAGATTCACAAGAAGCGCATGCGCCAAACGAACCAGAACACAAGAACCACAATAACCAGGACCTCAATAACCACAAGAACCAGAACCACAAGAACCACTAGAACCAGAACCACAAGAATCAGAAACACATGAACCACAAGAACTTGAATCATAAAACCAGAACCACCAGAACCACAAGAACCGGACATCACACGAAACCAACAACCAGAAGAACCGAAGAATCAGGGGATCCAAAACCCTAGAACCACAAGAACCAGACCCACAAAAACCAGACCCACAAGAGGCACATGTACCAGAACCACAAGATCCACAGGAGCCAGAACAACAAGAAACAGAAACCCAAGAGCCACAAGAACCAGAACCACAAGGACCAGAACCACAGGAAATACAAGAACCAGAACCACAAGAAGCACATGAACCAGAACCACAAGAACCACAAGTACCAAACGAACCCGAGTCCAAGAACCACAAGAACCACAATAACCAGGACCACAATAACCACAAGAACCAGAACCACAAGAACCACTAGAACCAGAACCACAAGAATCAGAAACACAGGAAACCAACAACCACAAGAACCGAAGAATCAGGGGATCCAGAATCCAAGAACCACAAGAACCAGACCCACAAAAATCAGAACCACAAGAGCCACAAGTACCAGAACCACAAGATCCATAGGAACTAGAATCACAAGAACCAGAACCCAAGAACCAGAACCAAAAGAAACACAAGAACTAGATCCAAAAGAACAAAAAGATCCCCAAGAACCACAAGAACCAGAAGCGCAAAAAACAGAACCAGAATGCAAGTCTCACAAGAACCAGAATCACCAGCATCGTAAGAACCTGAAGCACAAGAACCACTAGAACCAGAACCACCAGGACCAAAACCTAAGAACCACAAAAATCAGAACCACGCAAACACGAACAAGAAGCCGACCCCAAGACCACAAGAACCAGAACCACAAGAACCAGAATCTCAAGAACCACAAGAAACACATGAACCAGATTCACAAGAACCGCATGCGCCAAACGAACCAGAACACAAAAACCACAATAACCAGGACCTCAATAGCCACAAGAACCAGAACCACAAGAACCACTAAAAGCAGAACCACACGAATCGGAAACACATGAACCACAAGAACTTGAATCATAAAACCAGAACCACCAGAACCACAAGAACCGGACACCACACGAAACCAACAACCACAAGTACCGAAGAATCAGGGGATCCAAAACCCTAGAACCACAAGAACCAGACCCACAAAAACCAGACCCACAAGAGGCACATGTACCAGAACCACAAGATCCACAGGAGCTAGAACAACAAGAAACAGAAACCCAAGAGCCACAAGAACTAGAACCACAAGAACCAGAACCACAGGAAATACAAGAACCAGAACCACAAGAAGCACATGAACCAGAACCACAAGAACCACAAGTACCAAACGAACAGGAGTCCAAGAACCACAAGAAACACAATAACCAGGACCACAATAACCGCAAGAACCAGAACCACAAGAACCACTAGAACCAGAACCACAAGAATAAGGAACACACGAAACCAACAACCACAAGAACCGAAGAATCAGGGGATCCAGAATCCAAGAACCATAAGAACCAGACCCACAAAAACCAGAACCAAAAGAGCCACAATTACCAGAACCACAAGATCCACAGGAACTAGAACCACAAGAAACAGAAACCCAAGAGCCACAAGAACCAGAACCACAAGAAATACAAGAACAAGAACCACAAGAACCACAAGAACCACAAGAACAGAACCCAAGAACCAGAAATAAAAGAAACACAAGAACTAGAACCAAAAGAACCACAAGAACCAGAACCACAAGAAGCACAAGAACCAGAGCCACAAGAACCACAAGAACCACAACAACCAGAACTCAAGAACCACAAGAACTAGGACCACAATAACGACAAGAACCCGAACCGAAGAACTACAAAAACCAAAACACAAGAACCAGAACAGAAGAACCAAAAGTGCCAAACACCCAGAACCACAAAATATACAAGAACCAGAACAACAATAACCAGAACTACAAGAATAACAACTACATGAATCCAAAGAACCACAAGAACCAGAAGCGCAAGAAACAGAACCAGAATGCAAATCCCACAAGAACTAGAATCACCAGAATTGTAAGAACCTGAAGCACAAGAACCACTAGAACCAGAACCACAAGGACCAAAACCCAAAAACCACAAAAATCAGAACCAGGCGAACACGAACAAGAAGCAGACCCCAAGACCACAAGAACCAGAACCACAAGAATCAGAATCTCAAGAACCACAAGAAACACATGAACCAGATTCACAAGAACCGCAAGCGCCAAACGAACCAGAACACAAGAACCACAATCACCAGGACCTCAATAGCCACAAGAACCAGAACCACAAGAACCACTAGAACCAGAACCACAAGAATCAGAAACACATGAACCACAAGAAATTGAACCATAAAACCAGAACCACCAGAACCACAAGAACCGGACACCACACGAAACCAACAACCACAAGAACCGAAGAATCACGGGATCCAGAACCCTAGAACCACAAGAACCAGACCCACAAAAACCAGACCCACAAGAGCCACATGTACCAGAACCACAAGATCCACAGGAGCTAGAACCACAAGAAACAGAAACCCAAGAGCCACAAGAACTAGAACCACAAGAACCAGAACCACAGGAAATACAAGAACCAGAACCACATGAAGCACATGAACCAGAACCACAAGAAACACAAGTACCAAACGAACCAGATTCCAAGAACCACAAGAACCACAATAAACAGGACCACAATAACCGCATAACCAAAACCACAAGAACCACTAGAACCAGAACCACAAGAATCAGAAACACACGAAACCAACAACCACAAGAACCGAAGAATCAGGGGATCCAGAATCCAAGAACCACAAGAACCAGACCCACAAAAACCAGAACCACAAGAGCCACAAGTACCAGAACCACAAGAACCACAGGAGCTAGAACCATAAGAAACAGAAACCCAAGAGCCACAAGAACTAGAACCACAAGAACGAGAACCACAGGAAATACAAGAACCAGAACCACAAGAAGCACATGAATCAGAACCACAAGAACCACAAGTACCAAACGAACCAGAGTCCAAGAACCACAAGAACCACTATAACCAGGACCACAATAACCGCAAGAACCTGAACCACAAGAACCACTACAACCAGAACCACAAGAATCAGAAACACACGAAAACAACAACCACAAGAACCGAAGAATAAGGGGATCCAGAATCCAAGAACCACAAGACCCAGACCCACAAAAACCAGAACCACAAGAGCCACAAGTACCAGAACCACAAGATCCACAGGAACTAAAACCACAAGAAACAGAAACCCAACAGCCACAAGAACCAGAACCACAAGAAATACAAGAACCAGAACCACAAGAACCACAAGAACCAGAACCCAAGTACCAGAACCAAAAGAAACACAAGAACTAGAACCAAAAGAACCACAAGAACCACAAGAACCACAAGAAGCACAGGAACCAGAGCCACAAGAATCACAAGAACCACTAGAACCAGAACCACCAGAATCGTAAGAACCTGAAGCACAAGAACCACTAGAACCAGAACCACAAGGACCAAAACCCAAGAACCACAAAAATCAGAACCACGCGAACACGAACAAGAAGCAAACCCCAAGACCACAAGAACCAGAACCACAAGAACCAGAATCTCAAGAACCACAAGAAACACATGAACCAGATTAACAAGAACCGCAAGCGCCAAACGAACCAGAACACAAGAACCACAATCACCAGGACCTCAATAGCCACAAGAACCAGAACCACAAGAACCACTAGAACCAGAACCACAAGAATCAGAAACACATGAACCACAAGAAATTGAACCATAAAACCAGAACCACCAGAACCACAAGAACCGGACACCACACGAAACCAACAACCACAAGAACCGAAGAATCACGGGATCCAGAACCCTAGAACCACAAGAACCAGACCCACAAAAACCAGACCCACAAGAGCCACATGTACCAGAACCACAAGATCCACAGGAGCTAGAACCACAAGAAACAGAAACCCAAGAGCCACAAGAACTAGAACCACAAGAACCAGAACCACAGGAAATACAAGAACCAGAACCACATGAAGCACATGAACCAGAACCACAAGAAACACAAGTACCAAACGAACCAGATTCCAAGAACCACAAGAACCACAATAAACAGGACCACAATAACCGCATAACCAAAACCACAAGAACCACTAGAACCAGAACCACAAGAATCAGAAACACACGAAACCAACAACCACAAGAACCGAAGAATCAGGGGATCCAGAATCCAAGAACCACAAGAACCAGACCCACAAAAACCAGAACCACAAGAGCCACAAGTACCAGAACCACAAGAACCACAGGAGCTAGAACCATAAGAAACAGAAACCCAAGAGCCACAAGAACTAGAACCACAAGAACGAGAACCACAGGAAATACAAGAACCAGAACCACAAGAAGCACATGAATCAGAACCACAAGAACCACAAGTACCAAACGAACCAGAGTCCAAGAACCACAAGAACCACTATAACCAGGACCACAATAACCGCAAGAACCTGAACCACAAGAACCACTACAACCAGAACCACAAGAATCAGAAACACACGAAAACAACAACCACAAGAACCGAAGAATAAGGGGATCCAGAATCCAAGAACCACAAGACCCAGACCCACAAAAACCAGAACCACAAGAGCCACAAGTACCAGAACCACAAGATCCACAGGAACTAAAACCACAAGAAACAGAAACCCAACAGCCACAAGAACCAGAACCACAAGAAATACAAGAACCAGAACCACAAGAACCACAAGAACCAGAACCCAAGTACCAGAACCAAAAGAAACACAAGAACTAGAACCAAAAGAACCACAAGAACCACAAGAACCACAAGAAGCACAGGAACCAGAGCCACAAGAATCACAAGAACCACTAGAACCAGAACCACCAGAATCGTAAGAACCTGAAGCACAAGAACCACTAGAACCAGAACCACAAGGACCAAAACCCAAGAACCACAAAAATCAGAACCACGCGAACACGAACAAGAAGCAAACCCCAAGACCACAAGAACCAGAACCACAAGAACCAGAATCTCAAGAACCACAAGAAACACATGAACCAGATTAACAAGAACCGCAAGCGCCAAACGAACCAGAACACAAGAACCACAATAACCAGGACCTAAATAGCCACAGGAACCAGAACCACAAGAACCACTGGAACCAGAAACACAAGAATCAGAAACACATGAACCACAAGAACTTGAACCTTAAACCAGAACAAACGGAACCACAAGAACCGGACACAACACGAAACCAACAACCACAAGAACCGAAGAATCAGGGGATCCAGAAACCTAGAACCACAAGAACTAGAACCACAAGAACGAGAACCACAGGAAATACAGGAACCAGAACCACAAGAAGCACATGAACCAGTTCCACAAGAACCACAAGTACTAAACGAACCAGAGTCCAAGAACCACAAGAACCACAATAACCAGGACCACAATAACCACAAGAACCTGAACCACAAGAACCACTAGAACCAGAACCACAAGAATCAGAAACACGCGAATCCAACAACCACAAGAACCGAAGAATCAGGGGATCCAGAATCCAAGAACCACAAGAACCAGACCAACAAAAACCAGAACCACAAGAGCCACAAGTACCAGAACCACAAGATCCGCAGGAACTAGAACCACAAGAAACAGAAACCCAAGAGCCACAAGAACCAGAACCACAAGAAATACAAGAACCAGAACCACAAGAACCACAAGAACCAGAACCCAAGAACCAGAACCGAAAGAAACACAAGAACTAGAACCAAAAGAATCACAAGAACCAGAACCACAAGGACCACAAGAAGCACAAGAACCAAAGCCACAAGAACCACAAGAACCACAACAACCAGAACTCAAGAACCACAAGAACTAGGACCACAATAACGACAAGAACCCGAACCGAAGAACTATAAGAACCAAAACACAAGAACCAGAACAGAAGAACCAAAAGTACCAAACAACCAGAACCACAAAATATACTAGAACCAGAACAACAATAACCAGAACTACAACAATAACGCCTACAAGAACACAAAGAACCACAAGAACCAGAAGCGCAAGAAACAGAACCAGAATGCAAGTCCCACAAGAACTAGAATCACCAGAATTGTAAGAACCTGAAGCACAAGAACCACTAGAACCAGAACCACGAGGACCAAAACCAATGAACCACAAAAATCAGAACCAGGCGAACACGAACAAGAAGCAGACCCCAAGACCACAAGAACCAGAACCACAAGAATCAGAATCTCAAGAACCACAAGAAACACATGAACCAGATTCACAAGAACCGCAAGCGCCAAACGAACCAGAACACAAGAACCACAATCACCAGGACCTCAATAGCCACAAGAACCAGAACCACAAGAACCACTAGAACCAGAACCCAAGAACCAGAAATAAAAGAAACACAAGAACTAGAACCAAAAGAACCACAAGAACCAGAACCACAAGAAGCACAAGAACCAGAGCCACAAGAACCACAAGAACCACAACAACCAGAACTCAAGAACCACAAGAACTAGGACCACAATAACGACAAGAACCCGAACCGAAGAACTACAAAAACCAAAACACAAGAACCAGAACAGAAGAACCAAAAGTGCCAAACACCCAGAACCACAAAATATACAAGAACCAGAACAACAATAACCAGAACTACAAGAATAACAACTACATGAATCCAAAGAACCACAAGAACCAGAAGCGCAAGAAACAGAACCAGAATGCAAATCCCACAAGAACTAGAATCACCAGAATTGTAAGAACCTGAAGCACAAGAACCACTAGAACCAGAACCACAAGGACCAAAACCCAAAAACCACAAAAATCAGAACCAGGCGAACACGAACAAGAAGCAGACCCCAAGACCACAAGAACCAGAACCACAAGAATCAGAATCTCAAGAACCACAAGAAACACATGAACCAGATTCACAAGAACCGCAAGCGCCAAACGAACCAGAACACAAGAACCACAATCACCAGGACCTCAATAGCCACAAGAACCAGAACCACAAGAACCACTAGAACCAGAACCACAAGAATCAGAAACACATGAACCACAAGAAATTGAACCATAAAACCAGAACCACCAGAACCACAAGAACCGGACACCACACGAAACCAACAACCACAAGAACCGAAGAATCACGGGATCCAGAACCCTAGAACCACAAGAACCAGACCCACAAAAACCAGACCCACAAGAGCCACATGTACCAGAACCACAAGATCCACAGGAGCTAGAACCACAAGAAACAGAAACCCAAGAGCCACAAGAACTAGAACCACAAGAACCAGAACCACAGGAAATACAAGAACCAGAACCACATGAAGCACATGAACCAGAACCACAAGAAACACAAGTACCAAACGAACCAGATTCCAAGAACCACAAGAACCACAATAAACAGGACCACAATAACCGCATAACCAAAACCACAAGAACCACTAGAACCAGAACCACAAGAATCAGAAACACACGAAACCAACAACCACAAGAACCGAAGAATCAGGGGATCCAGAATCCAAGAACCACAAGAACCAGACCCACAAAAACCAGAACCACAAGAGCCACAAGTACCAGAACCACAAGAACCACAGGAGCTAGAACCATAAGAAACAGAAACCCAAGAGCCACAAGAACTAGAACCACAAGAACGAGAACCACAGGAAATACAAGAACCAGAACCACAAGAAGCACATGAATCAGAACCACAAGAACCACAAGTACCAAACGAACCAGAGTCCAAGAACCACAAGAACCACTATAACCAGGACCACAATAACCGCAAGAACCTGAACCACAAGAACCACTACAACCAGAACCACAAGAATCAGAAACACACGAAAACAACAACCACAAGAACCGAAGAATAAGGGGATCCAGAATCCAAGAACCACAAGACCCAGACCCACAAAAACCAGAACCACAAGAGCCACAAGTACCAGAACCACAAGATCCACAGGAACTAAAACCACAAGAAACAGAAACCCAAGAGCCACAAGAACCAGAACCACAAGAAATACAAGAACCAGAACCACAAGAACCACAAGAACCAGAACCCAAGTACCAGAACCAAAAGAAACACAAGAACTAGAACCAAAAGAACCACAAGAACCACAAGAACCACAAGAAGCACAGGAACCAGAGCCACAAGAATCACAAGAACCACTAGAACCAGAACCACCAGAATCGTAAGAACCTGAAGCACAAGAACCACTAGAACCAGAACCACAAGGACCAAAACCCAAGAACCACAAAAATCAGAACCACGCGAACACGAACAAGAAGCAAACCCCAAGACCACAAGAACCAGAACCACAAGAACCAGAATCTCAAGAACCACAAGAAACACATGAACCAGATTAACAAGAACCGCAAGCGCCAAACGAACCAGAACACAAGAACCACAATCACCAGGACCTCAATAGCCACAAGAACCAGAACCACAAGAACCACTAGAACCAGAACCACAAGAATCAGAAACACATGAACCACAAGAAATTGAACCATAAAACCAGAACCACCAGAACCACAAGAACCGGACACCACACGAAACCAACAACCACAAGAACCGAAGAATCACGGGATCCAGAACCCTAGAACCACAAGAACCAGACCCACAAAAACCAGACCCACAAGAGCCACATGTACCAGAACCACAAGATCCACAGGAGCTAGAACCACAAGAAACAGAAACCCAAGAGCCACAAGAACTAGAACCACAAGAACCAGAACCACAGGAAATACAAGAACCAGAACCACATGAAGCACATGAACCAGAACCACAAGAAACACAAGTACCAAACGAACCAGATTCCAAGAACCACAAGAACCACAATAAACAGGACCACAATAACCGCATAACCAAAACCACAAGAACCACTAGAACCAGAACCACAAGAATCAGAAACACACGAAACCAACAACCACAAGAACCGAAGAATCAGGGGATCCAGAATCCAAGAACCACAAGAACCAGACCCACAAAAACCAGAACCACAAGAGCCACAAGTACCAGAACCACAAGAACCACAGGAGCTAGAACCATAAGAAACAGAAACCCAAGAGCCACAAGAACTAGAACCACAAGAACGAGAACCACAGGAAATACAAGAACCAGAACCACAAGAAGCACATGAATCAGAACCACAAGAACCACAAGTACCAAACGAACCAGAGTCCAAGAACCACAAGAACCACTATAACCAGGACCACAATAACCGCAAGAACCTGAACCACAAGAACCACTACAACCAGAACCACAAGAATCAGAAACACACGAAAACAACAACCACAAGAACCGAAGAATAAGGGGATCCAGAATCCAAGAACCACAAGACCCAGACCCACAAAAACCAGAACCACAAGAGCCACAAGTACCAGAACCACAAGATCCACAGGAACTAAAACCACAAGAAACAGAAACCCAACAGCCACAAGAACCAGAACCACAAGAAATACAAGAACCAGAACCACAAGAACCACAAGAACCAGAACCCAAGTACCAGAACCAAAAGAAACACAAGAACTAGAACCAAAAGAACCACAAGAACCACAAGAACCACAAGAAGCACAGGAACCAGAGCCACAAGAATCACAAGAACCACTAGAACCAGAACCACCAGAATCGTAAGAACCTGAAGCACAAGAACCACTAGAACCAGAACCACAAGGACCAAAACCCAAGAACCACAAAAATCAGAACCACGCGAACACGAACAAGAAGCAAACCCCAAGACCACAAGAACCAGAACCACAAGAACCAGAATCTCAAGAACCACAAGAAACACATGAACCAGATTAACAAGAACCGCAAGCGCCAAACGAACCAGAACACAAGAACCACAATAACCAGGACCTAAATAGCCACAGGAACCAGAACCACAAGAACCACTGGAACCAGAAACACAAGAATCAGAAACACATGAACCACAAGAACTTGAACCTTAAACCAGAACAAACGGAACCACAAGAACCGGACACAACACGAAACCAACAACCACAAGAACCGAAGAATCAGGGGATCCAGAAACCTAGAACCACAAGAACTAGAACCACAAGAACGAGAACCACAGGAAATACAGGAACCAGAACCACAAGAAGCACATGAACCAGTTCCACAAGAACCACAAGTACTAAACGAACCAGAGTCCAAGAACCACAAGAACCACAATAACCAGGACCACAATAACCACAAGAACCTGAACCACAAGAACCACTAGAACCAGAACCACAAGAATCAGAAACACGCGAATCCAACAACCACAAGAACCGAAGAATCAGGGGATCCAGAATCCAAGAACCACAAGAACCAGACCAACAAAAACCAGAACCACAAGAGCCACAAGTACCAGAACCACAAGATCCGCAGGAACTAGAACCACAAGAAACAGAAACCCAAGAGCCACAAGAACCAGAACCACAAGAAATACAAGAACCAGAACCACAAGAACCACAAGAACCAGAACCCAAGAACCAGAACCGAAAGAAACACAAGAACTAGAACCAAAAGAATCACAAGAACCAGAACCACAAGGACCACAAGAAGCACAAGAACCAGAGCCACAAGAACCACAAGAACCACAACAACCAGAACTCAAGAACCACAAGAACTAGGACCACAATAACGACAAGAACCCGAACCGAAGAACTATAAGAACCAAAACACAAGAACCAGAACAGAAGAACCAAAAGTACCAAACAACCAGAACCACAAAATATACTAGAACCAGAACAACAATAACCAGAACGACAAGAATAACGCCTACAAGAACACAAAGAACCACAAGAACCAGAAGCGCAAGAAACAGAACCAGAATGCAAGTCCCACAAGAACTAGAATCACCAGAATTGTAAGAACCTGAAGCACAAGAACCACTAGAACCAGAACCACGAGGACCAAAACCAATGAACCACAAAAATCAGAACCAGGCGAACACGAACAAGAAGCAGACCCCAAGACCACAAGAACCAGAACCACAAGAATCAGAATCTCAAGAACCACAAGAAACACATGAACCAGATTCACAAGAACCGCAAGCGCCAAACGAACCAGAACACAAGAACCACAATCACCAGGACCTCAATAGCCACAAGAACCAGAACCACAAGAACCACTAGAACCAGAACCCAAGAACCAGAAATAAAAGAAACACAAGAACTAGAACCAAAAGAACCACAAGAACCAGAACCACAAGAAGCACAAGAACCAGAGCCACAAGAACCACAAGAACCACAACAACCAGAACTCAAGAACCACAAGAACTAGGACCACAATAACGACAAGAACCCGAACCGAAGAACTACAAAAACCAAAACACAAGAACCAGAACAGAAGAACCAAAAGTGCCAAACACCCAGAACCACAAAATATACAAGAACCAGAACAACAATAACCAGAACTACAAGAATAACAACTACATGAATCCAAAGAACCACAAGAACCAGAAGCGCAAGAAACAGAACCAGAATGCAAATCCCACAAGAACTAGAATCACCAGAATTGTAAGAACCTGAAGCACAAGAACCACTAGAACCAGAACCACAAGGACCAAAACCCAAAAACCACAAAAATCAGAACCAGGCGAACACGAACAAGAAGCAGACCCCAAGACCACAAGAACCAGAACCACAAGAATCAGAATCTCAAGAACCACAAGAAACACATGAACCAGATTCACAAGAACCGCAAGCGCCAAACGAACCAGAACACAAGAACCACAATCACCAGGACCTCAATAGCCACAAGAACCAGAACCACAAGAACCACTAGAACCAGAACCACAAGAATCAGAAACACATGAACCACAAGAAATTGAACCATAAAACCAGAACCACCAGAACCACAAGAACCGGACACCACACGAAACCAACAACCACAAGAACCGAAGAATCACGGGATCCAGAACCCTAGAACCACAAGAACCAGACCCACAAAAACCAGACCCACAAGAGCCACATGTACCAGAACCACAAGATCCACAGGAGCTAGAACCACAAGAAACAGAAACCCAAGAGCCACAAGAACTAGAACCACAAGAACCAGAACCACAGGAAATACAAGAACCAGAACCACATGAAGCACATGAACCAGAACCACAAGAAACACAAGTACCAAACGAACCAGATTCCAAGAACCACAAGAACCACAATAAACAGGACCACAATAACCGCATAACCAAAACCACAAGAACCACTAGAACCAGAACCACAAGAATCAGAAACACACGAAACCAACAACCACAAGAACCGAAGAATCAGGGGATCCCGAATCCAAGAACCACAAGAACCAGACCCACAAAAACCAGAACCACAAGAGCCACAAGTACCAGAACCACAAGAACCACAGCAGCTAGAACCATAAGAAACAGAAACCCAAGAGCCACAAGAACTAGAACCACAAGAACGAGAACCACAGGAAATACAAGAACCAGAACCACAAGAAGCACATGAATCAGAACCACAAGAACCACAAGTACCAAACGAACCAGAGTCCAAGAACCACAAGAACCACTATAACCAGGACCACAATAACCGCAAGAACCTGAACCACAAGAACCACTACAACCAGAACCACAAGAATCAGAAACACACGAAAACAACAACCACAAGAACCGAAGAATAAGGGGATCCAGAATCCAAGAACCACAAGACCCAGACCCACAAAAACCAGAACCACAAGAGCCACAAGTACCAGAACCACAAGATCCACAGGAACTAAAACCACAAGAAACAGAAACCCAACAGCCACAAGAACCAGAACCACAAGAAATACAAGAACCAGAACCACAAGAACCACAAGAACCAGAACCCAAGTACCAGAACCAAAAGAAACACAAGAACTAGAACCAAAAGAACCACAAGAACCACAAGAACCACAAGAAGCACAGGAACCAGAGCCACAAGAATCACAAGAACCACTAGAACCAGAACCACCAGAATCGTAAGAACCTGAAGCACAAGAACCACTAGAACCAGAACCACAAGGACCAAAACCCAAGAACCACAAAAATCAGAACCACGCGAACACGAACAAGAAGCAAACCCCAAGACCACAAGAACCAGAACCACAAGAACCAGAATCTCAAGAACCACAAGAAACACATGAACCAGATTAACAAGAACCGCAAGCGCCAAACGAACCAGAACACAAGAACCACAATAACCAGGACCTAAATAGCCACAGGAACCAGAACCACAAGAACCACTGGAACCAGAAACACAAGAATCAGAAACACATGAACCACAAGAACTTGAACCTTAAACCAGAACAAACGGAACCACAAGAACCGGACACAACACGAAACCAACAACCACAAGAACCGAAGAATCAGGGGATCCAGAAACCTAGAACCACAAGAACTAGAACCACAAGAACGAGAACCACAGGAAATACAGGAACCAGAACCACAAGAAGCACATGAACCAGTTCCACAAGAACCACAAGTACTAAACGAACCAGAGTCCAAGAACCACAAGAACCACAATAACCAGGACCACAATAACCACAAGAACCTGAACCACTAGAACCAGAACCACAAGAATCAGAAACACGCGAATCCAACAACCACAAGAACCGAAGAATCAGGGGATCCAGAATCCAAGAACCACAAGAACCAGACCAACAAAAACCAGAACCACAAGAGCCACAAGTACCAGAACCACAAGATCCGCAGGAACTAGAACCACAAGAAACAGAAACCCAAGAGCCACAAGAACCAGAACCACAAGCAATACAAGAACCAGAACCACAAGAACCACAAGAACCAGAACCCAAGAACCAGAACCGAAAGAAACACAAGAACTAGAACCAAAAGAATCACAAGAACCAGAACCACAAGGACCACAAGAAGCACAAGAACCAGAGCCACAAGAACCACAAGAACCACAACAACCAGAACTCAAGAACCACAAGAACTAGGACCACAATAACGACAAGAACCCGAACCGAAGAACTATAAGAACCAAAACACAAGAACCAGAACAGAAGAACCAAAAGTACCAAACAACCAGAACCACAAAATATACTAGAACCAGAACAACAATAACCAGAACTACAAGAATAACGCCTACAAGAACACAAAGAACCACAAGAACCAGAAGCGCAAGAAACAGAACCAGAATGCAAGTCCCACAAGAACTAGAATCACCAGAATTGTAAGAACCTGAAGCACAAGAACCACTAGAACCAGAACCACGAGGACCAAAACCAATGAACCACAAAAATCAGAACCAGGCGAACACGAACAAGAAGCAGACCCCAAGACCACAAGAACCAGAACCACAAGAATCAGAATCTCAAGAACCACAAGAAACACATGAACCAGATTCACAAGAACCGCAAGCGCCAAACGAACCAGAACACAAGAACCACAATCACCAGGACCTCAATAGCCACAAGAACCAGAACCACAAGAACCACTAGAACCAGAACCCAAGAACCAGAAATAAAAGAAACACAAGAACTAGAACCAAAAGAACCACAAGAACCAGAACCACAAGAAGCACAAGAACCAGAGCCACAAGAACCACAAGAACCACAACAACCAGAACTCAAGAACCACAAGAACTAGGACCACAATAACGACAAGAACCCGAACCGAAGAACTACAAAAACCAAAACACAAGAACCAGAACAGAAGAACCAAAAGTGCCAAACACCCAGAACCACAAAATATACAAGAACCAGAACAACAATAACCAGAACTACAAGAATAACAACTACATGAATCCAAAGAACCACAAGAACCAGAAGCGCAAGAAACAGAACCAGAATGCAAATCCCACAAGAACTAGAATCACCAGAATTGTAAGAACCTGAAGCACAAGAACCACTAGAACCAGAACCACAAGGACCAAAACCCAAAAACCACAAAAATCAGAACCAGGCGAACACGAACAAGAAGCAGACCCCAAGACCACAAGAACCAGAACCACAAGAATCAGAATCTCAAGAACCACAAGAAACACATGAACCAGATTCACAAGAACCGCAAGCGCCAAACGAACCAGAACACAAGAACCACAATCACCAGGACCTCAATAGCCACAAGAACCAGAACCACAAGAACCACTAGAACCAGAACCACAAGAATCAGAAACACATGAACCACAAGAAATTGAACCATAAAACCAGAACCACCAGAACCACAAGAACCGGACACCACACGAAACCAACAACCACAAGAACCGAAGAATCACGGGATCCAGAACCCTAGAACCACAAGAACCAGACCCACAAAAACCAGACCCACAAGAGCCACATGTACCAGAACCACAAGATCCACAGGAGCTAGAACCACAAGAAACAGAAACCCAAGAGCCACAAGAACTAGAACCACAAGAACCAGAACCACAGGAAATACAAGAACCAGAACCACATGAAGCACATGAACCAGAACCACAAGAAACACAAGTACCAAACGAACCAGATTCCAAGAACCACAAGAACCACAATAAACAGGACCACAATAACCGCATAACCAAAACCACAAGAACCACTAGAACCAGAACCACAAGAATCAGAAACACACGAAACCAACAACCACAAGAACCGAAGAATCAGGGGATCCAGAATCCAAGAACCACAAGAACCAGACCCACAAAAACCAGAACCACAAGAGCCACAAGTACCAGAACCACAAGAACCACAGGAGCTAGAACCATAAGAAACAGAAACCCAAGAGCCACAAGAACTAGAACCACAAGAACGAGAACCACAGGAAATACAAGAACCAGAACCACAAGAAGCACATGAATCAGAACCACAAGAACCACAAGTACCAAACGAACCAGAGTCCAAGAACCACAAGAACCACTATAACCAGGACCACAATAACCGCAAGAACCTGAACCACAAGAACCACTACAACCAGAACCACAAGAATCAGAAACACACGAAAACAACAACCACAAGAACCGAAGAATAAGGGGATCCAGAATCCAAGAACCACAAGACCCAGACCCACAAAAACCAGAACCACAAGAGCCACAAGTACCAGAACCACAAGATCCACAGGAACTAAAACCACAAGAAACAGAAACCCAAGAGCCACAAGAACCAGAACCACAAGAAATACAAGAACCAGAACCACAAGAACCACAAGAACCAGAACCCAAGTACCAGAACCAAAAGAAACACAAGAACTAGAACCAAAAGAACCACAAGAACCACAAGAACCACAAGAAGCACAGGAACCAGAGCCACAAGAATCACAAGAACCACTAGAACCAGAACCACCAGAATCGTAAGAACCTGAAGCACAAGAACCACTAGAACCAGAACCACAAGGACCAAAACCCAAGAACCACAAAAATCAGAACCACGCGAACACGAACAAGAAGCAAACCCCAAGACCACAAGAACCAGAACCACAAGAACCAGAATCTCAAGAACCACAAGAAACACATGAACCAGATTCACAAGAACCGCAAGCGCCAAACGAACCAGAACACAAGAACCACAATAACCAGGACCTAAATAGCCACAAGAACCAGAACCACAAGAACCACTGGAACCAGAAACACAAGAATCAGAAACACATGAACCACAAGAACTTGAACCTTAAACCAGAACAAACGGAACCACAAGAACCGGACACAACACGAAACCAACAACCACAAGAACCGAAGAATCAGGGGATCCAGAAACCTAGAACCACAAGAACTAGAACCACAAGAACGAGAACCACAGGAAATACAGGAACCAGAACCACAAGAAGCACATGAACCAGTTCCACAAGAACCACAAGTACTAAACGAACCAGAGTCCAAGAACCACAAGAACCACAATAACCAGGACCACAATAACCACAAGAACCTGAACCACAAGAACCACTAGAACCAGAACCACAAGAATCAGAAACACGCGAATCCAACAACCACAAGAACCGAAGAATCAGGGGATCCAGAATCCAAGAACCACAAGAACCAGACCAACAAAAACCAGAACCACAAGAGCCACAAGTACCAGAACCACAAGATCCGCAGGAACTAGAACCACAAGAAACAGAAACCCAAGAGCCACAAGAACCAGAACCACAAGAAATACAAGAACCAGAACCACAAGAACCACAAGAACCAGAACCCAAGAACCAGAACCGAAAGAAACACAAGAACTAGAACCAAAAGAATCACAAGAACCAGAACCACAAGGACCACAAGAAGCACAAGAACCAGAGCCACAAGAACCACAAGAACCACAACAACCAGAACTCAAGAACCACAAGAACTAGGACCACAATAACGACAAGAACCCGAACCGAAGAACTATAAGAACCAAAACACAAGAACCAGAACAGAAGAACCAAAAGTACCAAACAACCAGAACCACAAAATATACAAGAACCAGAACAACAATAACCAGAACTACAAGAATAACGCCTACAAGAACACAAAGAACCACAAGAACCAGAAGCGCAAGAAACAGAACCAGAATGCAAGTCCCACAAGAACTAGAATCACCAGAATTGTAAGAACCTGAAGCACAAGAACCACTAGAACCAGAACCACGAGGACCAAAACCAATGAACCACAAAAATCAGAACCAGGCGAACACGAACAAGAAGCAGACCCCAAGACCACAAGAACCAGAACCACAAGAATCAGAATCTCAAGAACCACAAGAAACACATGAACCAGATTCACAAGAACCGCAAGCGCCAAACGAACCAGAACACAAGAACCACAATCACCAGGACCTCAATAGCCACAAGAACCAGAACCACAAGAACCACTAGAACCAGAAACCAAGAACCAGAAATAAAAGAAACACAAGAACTAGAACCAAAAGAACCACAAGAACCAGAACCACAAGAAGCACAAGAACCAGAGCCACAAGAACCACAAGAACCACAACAACTAGAACTCAAGAACCACAAGAACTAGGACCACAATAACGACAAGAACCCGAACCGAAGAACTACAAAAACCAAAACACAAGAACCAGAACAGAAGAACCAAAAGTGCCAAACACCCAGAACCACAAAATATACAAGAACCAGAACAACAATAACCAGAACTACAAGAATAACAACTACATGAATCCAAAGAACCACAAGAACCAGGAGCGCAAGAAACAGAACCAGAATGCAAATCCCACAAGAACTAGAATCACCAGAATTGTAAGAACCTGAAGCACAAGAACCACTAGAACCAGAACCACAAGGACCAAAACCCAAAAACCACAAAAATCAGAACCAGGCGAACACGAACAAGAAGCAGACCCCAAGACCACAAGAACCAGAACCACAAGAATCAGAATCTCAAGAACCACAAGAAACACATGAACCAGATTCACAAGAACCGCAAGCGCCAAACGAACCAGAACACAAGAACCACAATCACCAGGACCTCAATAGCCACAAGAACCAGAACCACAAGAACCACTAGAACCAGAACCACAAGAATCAGAAACACATGAACCACAAGAAATTGAACCATAAAACCAGAACCACCAGAACCACAAGAACCGGACACCACACGAAACCAACAACCACAAGAACCGAAGAATCACGGGATCCAGAACCCTAGAACCACAAGAACCAGACCCACAAAAACCAGACCCACAAGAGCCACATGTACCAGAACCACAAGATCCACAGGAGCTAGAACCACAAGAAACAGAAACCCAAGAGCCACAAGAACTAGAACCACAAGAACCAGAACCACAGGAAATACAAGAACCAGAACCACATGAAGCACATGAACCAGAACCACAAGAAACACAAGTACCAAACGAACCAGATTCCAAGAACCACAAGAACCACAATAAACAGGACCACAATAACCGCATAACCAAAACAACAAGAACCACTAGAACCAGAACCACAAGAATCAGAAACACACGAAACCAACAACCACAAGAACCGAAGAATCAGGGGATCCAGAATCCAAGAACCACAAGAACCAGACCCACAAAAACCAGAACCACAAGAGCCACAAGTACCAGAACCACAAGAACCACAGGAGCTAGAACCATAAGAAACAGAAACCCAAGAGCCACAAGAACTAGAACCACAAGAACGAGAACCACAGGAAATACAAGAACCAGAACCACAAGAAGCACATGAATCAGAACCACAAGAACCACAAGTACCAAACGAACCAGAGTCCAAGAACCACAAGAACCACTATAACCAGGACCACAATAACCGCAAGAACCTGAACCACAAGAACCACTACAACCAGAACCACAAGAATCAGAAACACACGAAAACAACAACCACAAGAACCGAAGAATAAGGGGATCCAGAATCCAAGAACCACAAGACCCAGACCCACAAAAACCAGAACCACAAGAGCCACAAGTACCAGAACCACAAGATCCACAGGAACTAAAACCACAAGAAACAGAAACCCAAGAGCCACAAGAACCAGAACCACAAGAAATACAAGAACCAGAACCACAAGAACCACAAGAACCAGAACCCAAGTACCAGAACCAAAAGAAACACAAGAACTAGAACCAAAAGAACCACAAGAACCACAAGAACCACAAGAACCACAGGAACCAGAGCCACAAGAATCACAAGAACCACTAGAACCAGAACCACCAGAATCGTAAGAACCTGAAGCACAAGAACCACTAGAACCAGAACCACAAGGACCAAAACCCAAGAACCACAAAAATCAGAACCACGCGAACACGAACAAGAAGCAAACCCCAAGACCACAAGAACCAGAACCACAAGAACCAGAATCTCAAGAACCACAAGAAACACATGAACCAGATTCACAAGAACCGCAAGCGCCAAACGAACCAGAACACAAGAACCACAATAACCAGGACCTAAATAGCCACAAGAACCAGAACCACAAGAACCACTGGAACCAGAAACACAAGAATCAGAAACACATGAACCACAAGAACTTGAACCTTAAACCAGAACAAACGGAACCACAAGAACCGGACACAACACGAAACCAACAACCACAAGAACCGAAGAATCAGGGGATCCAGAAACCTAGAACCACAAGAACTAGAACCACAAGAACGAGAACCACAGGAAATACAGGAACCAGAACCACAAGAAGCACATGAACCAGTTCCACAAGAACCACAAGTACTAAACGAACCAGAGTCCAAGAACCACAAGAACCACAATAACCAGGACCACAATAACCACAAGAACCTGAACCACAAGAACCACTAGAACCAGAACCACAAGAATCAGAAACACGCGAATCCAACAACCACAAGAACCGAAGAATCAGGGGATCCAGAATCCAAGAACCACAAGAACCAGACCAACAAAAACCAGAACCACAAGAGCCACAAGTACCAGAACCACAAGATCCGCAGGAACTAGAACCACAAGAAACAGAAACCCAAGAGCCACAAGAACCAGAACCACAAGAAATACAAGAACCAGAACCACAAGAACCACAAGAACCAGAACCC
This sequence comes from Pictodentalium vernedei, assembly GCA_031216915.1. Classification (NCBI taxonomy): domain Eukaryota; kingdom Metazoa; phylum Mollusca; class Scaphopoda; order Dentaliida; family Dentaliidae; genus Pictodentalium; species Pictodentalium vernedei. Next base: position 451,954,007 of record CM062294.1, on the reverse strand, counting down.
AAGAACCAGAACCGAAAGAAACACAAGAACTAGAACCAAAAGAATCACAAGAACCAGAACCACAAGGACCACAAGAAGCACAAGAACCAGAGCCACAAGAACCACAAGAACCACAACAACCAGAACTCAAGAACCACAAGAACTAGGACCACAATAACGACAAGAACCCGAACCGAAGAACTATAAGAACCACAACACAAGAACCAGAACAGAAGAACCAAAAGTACCAAACAACCAGAACCACAAAATATACAAGAACCAGAACAACATTAACCAGAACTACAAGAATAACGCCTACAAGAACACAAAGAACCACAAGAACCAGAAGCGCAAGAAACAGAACCAGAATGCAAGTCCCACAAGAACTAGAATCACCAGAATTGTAAGAACCTGAAGCACAAGAACCACTAGAACCAGAGCCACGAGGACCAAAACCAATGAACCACAAAAATCAGAACCAGGCGAACACGAACAAGAAGCAGACCCCAAGACCACAAGAACCAGAACCACAAGAACCAGAATCTCAAGAACCACAAGAAACACATGAACCAGATTCTCAAGAACCGCAAGCGCCAAACGAACCAGAACACAAGAAGCACAATCACCAGGACCTCAATAGCCACAAGAACCAGAACCACAAGAACCACTAGAACCAGAACCACAAGAATCAGAAACACGTGAACCACAAGAAATTGAACCATAAAACCAGAACCACCAGAACCATAAGAACCGGACACCACACGAAACCAACAACCACAAGAACCGAAGAATCGGGGGATCCAGAACCCTAGAACCACAAGAACCAGACCCACAAAAACCAGACCCACAAGAGCCACATGTACCAGAACCACAAGACCCACAGGAGCTAGAACCACAAGAAACAGAAACCCAAGGGCCACAAGAACTAGAACCACAAGAACCAGAACCACAGGAAATACAAGAACCAGAACCACAAGAAGCACATGAACCAGAACTACAAGAACCACAAGTACCAAACGAACCAGATTCCAAGAATCACAAGAACCACAATAACCAGGACCACAATAACTTCAAGAACCAAAACCACAAGAACCACTAGAACCAGAACCGCAAGAATCAGAAACACACGAAACCAACAACCACAAGAACCGAAGAATCAGGGGATCCAAAATCCAAGAACCACAAGAACCAGACCTACAAAAAACAGAACAACAAGAGCCACAAGTACCAGAACCACAAGATCCACAGGAGCTAGAACCACAAGAAACAGAAACCCAAGAGTCACAAGAACTAGAACCACAAAAATCAGAACCACGCGAACACGAACAAGAAGCAGACCCCAAGACCACAAGAACCAGAACCACAAGAACCAGAATCTCAAGAACCACAAGAAACACATGAACCAGATACACAAGAACCGCAAGCGCCAAACGAACCAGAACACAAGAACCACAATAACCAGGACCTAAATAGCCACAAGAACCAGAACCACAAGAACCACTAAAACCAGAACCACAAGAATCAGAAACACATGAACCACAAGAACTTTATCCATAAAACCAGAACCGCCGGAACCACAAGAACCGGACACCACACGAAACCAACAACCACAAGAACCGAAGAATCAGGGGATCCAGAACCCTAGAACCACAAGAACTAGAAACACAAGAACGAGAACCGCAGGAAATACAAGAACCAGAACCACAAGAAGCACTTGAACCAGAACCACAAGAACCACAAGTACTAAACGAACCAGAGTCCAAGAACCTCAAGAACCACAATAACCAGGACCACAATAACCACAAGAACCTGAACCACAAGAACCACTAGAACCAGAACCACAAGAATTAGAAACACACGAAACCAACAACCACAAGAACCGAAGAATCAGGGGATCCAGAATCCAAGAACCACAAGAACCAGACCCACAAAAACCAGAACCACAAGAGCCACAAGTACCAGAACCACAAGATCCACAGGAACTAGAACCAATAGAAACAGAAACCCAAGAGCCACAAGAACCAGAACCACAAGAAATACAAGAACCAGAACCACAAGAACCACAAGAACCACAAGAACCAGAACCCAAGAACCAGAACCAAAAGAAACACAAGAACTAGAACCAAAAGAACCACAAAAACCCCAAGAACCACAAGAACCAGAAGCGCAAGAAACAGAACCAGAATGCAAGTCCCACAAGAACCAGAATCACCAGAATCGTAAGAACCTGAAGCACGAGAGCCACTAGAACCAGAGCCACAAGGACCAAAACCCAAGAACCACAAAAATCAGAACCACGCAAACACGAACAAGAAGCAGACCCGAAGACCACAAGAACCCGAACCACAAGAACCAGAATATCAAAAACCACAAGAAACACATGAACCAGATTCACAAGAACCGCATGCGCCAAACGAACCAGAACACAAGAACCACAATAACCAGGACCTCAATAACCACAAGAACCAGAACCACAAGAACCACTAGAACCAGAACCACAAGAATCAGAAACACATGAACCACACGAACTTGAATCATAAAACCAGAACCACAAGAACCGGACACCACACGAAACCAACAACCAGAAGAACCGAAGAATCAGGGGATCCAAAACCCTAGAACCACAAGAACCAGACCAACAAAAACGAGACCCACAAGAGGCACATGTACCAGAACCACAAGATCCACAGGAGCCAGAACAACAAGAAACAGAAACCCAAGAGCCACATGAACCAGAACCACAAGAACCAGAACCACAGGAAATACAAGAACCAGAACCAGAAGAAGCACATGAACCAGAACCACAAGAACCACAAGTACCAAACGAACCCGAGTCCAAGAACAACAAGAACCACAGTAACCAGGACCACAATAACCGCAAGAACCAGAACCACAAGAACCACTAGAACCAGAACCACAAGAATCAGAAACACACGAAACCAACAACCACAAGAACCGAAGAATCAAGGGATCCAGAATCCAAGAACCACAAGAACCAGACCCACAAAAACTAGAACCACAAGAGCCACAAGTACTAGAACCACAAGATCCACAGGAATTAGAACTACAAGAACCAGAACCCAAGAAGCAGAACCAAAAGAAACACAAGAACTAGAACCAAAAGAACCAAAAGAACCCCAAGAACCACAAGAACCAGAAGCGCAAGAAACAGAACCAGAATGCAAGTCTCACAAGAACCAGAATCACCAGCATCGTAAGAACCTGAAGCACAAGAACCACTAGAACCAGATCCACAAGGACCAAAACCCAAGAACCACAAAAATCAGAACCACGCAAACACGAACAAGAAGCAGACCCCAAGACCACAAGAACCAGAACCACAAGAACCAGAATCTCAAGAACCACAAGAAACACATGAACCAGATTCACAAGAACCGCATGCGCCAAACGAACCAGAACACAAGAACCACAATAACCAGGACCTCAATAGCCACAAGAACCAGAACCACAAGAACCACTAGAACCAGAACCACACGAATCAGAAACACATGAACCACAAGAACTTGAATCATAAAACCAGAACCACCAGAACCACAAGGACCGGACACCACACGAAACCAACAACCACAAGAACCGAAGAATCAGGGGATACAAAACCCAAGAACCACAAGAACCAGACCCACAAAAACCAGACCCACAAGAGCCACATGTACCAGAACCACAAGATCCACAGGAGCTAGAACAACAAGAAACAGAAACCCAAGAGCCACAAGAACCAGAACCACAAGAAATACAAGAACCAGAACCACAAGAACCACAAGAACCAGAACCCAAGAACCAGAACCGAAAGAAACACAAGAACTAGAACCAAAAGAATCACAAGAACCAGAACCACAAGGACCACAAGAAGCACAAGAACCAGAGCCACAAGAACCACAAGAACCACAACAACCAGAACTCAAGAACCACAAGAACTAGGACCACAATAACGACAAGAACCCGAACCGAAGAACTATAAGAACCAAAACACAAGAACCAGAACAGAAGAACCAAAAGTACCAAACAACCAGAACAACAAAATATACAAGAACCAGAACAACAATAACCAGAACTACAAGAATAACGCCTACAAGAACACAAAGAACCACAAGAACCAGAAGCGCAAGAAACAGAACCAGAATGCAAGTCCCACAAGAACTAGAATCACCAGAATTGTAAGAACCTGAAGCACAAGAACCACTAGAACCAGAACCACGAGGACCAAAACCAATGAACCACAAAAATCAGAACCAGGCGAACACGAACAAGAAGCAGACCCCAAGACCACAAGAACCAGAACCACAAGAACCAGAATCTCAAGAACCACAAGAAACACATGAACCAGATTCTCAAGAACCGCAAGCGCCAAACGAACCAGAACACAAGAAGCACAATCACCAGGACCTCAATAGCCACAAGAACCAGAACCACAAGAACCACTAGAACCAGAACCACAAGAATCAGAAACACGTGAACCACAAGAAATTGAACCATAAAACCAGAACCACCAGAACCATAAGAACCGGACACCACACGAAACCAACAACCACAAGAACCGAAGAATCGGGGGATCCAGAACCCTAGAACCACAAGAACCAGACCCACAAAAACCAGACCCACAAGAGCCACATGTACCAGAACCACAAGACCCACAGGAGCTAGAACCACAAGAAACAGAAACCCAAGGGCCACAAGAACTAGAACCACAAGAACCAGAACCACAGGAAATACAAGAACCAGAACCACAAGAAGCACATGAACCAGAACTACAAGAACCACAAGTACCAAACGAACCAGATTCCAAGAATCACAAGAACCACAATAACCAGGACCACAATAACTTCAAGAACCAAAACCACAAGAACCACTAGAACCAGAACCGCAAGAATCAGAAACACACGAAACCAACAACCACAAGAACCGAAGAATCAGGGGATCCAAAATCCAAGAACCACAAGAACCAGACCTACAAAAAACAGAACAACAAGAGCCACAAGTACCAGAACCACAAGATCCACAGGAGCTAGAACCACAAGAAACAGAAACCCAAGAGTCACAAGAACTAGAACCACAAGAACGAGAACCACAGGAAATACAAGAACCAGAACCACAAGAAGCACATGAACCAGAACCATAGGAACCACAAGTACCAAACGAACCAGAGTCCAAGAACCACAAGAACCACTATAACCAGGACCACAATAACCGCAAGAACCTGAACCACAAGAACCACTCGAACCAGAACCACAAGAATCAGAAACACACGAAACCAACAACCACAAGACCCGAAGAATAAGGGGATCCAGAATCCAAGAACCACAAGAACCAGACCCACAAAAACCAGAACCACAAGAGTCACAAGTACCAGAACCACAAGATCCACAGGAACTAAAACCACAAGAAACAGAAACCCAAGAGCCACAAGAACCAGAAGCACAAGAAATACAAGAACCAGAACCACAAGAACCACAAGAACCAGAACCCAAGAACCAGCACCAAAAGAAACACAAGAACTAGAACCAAAAGAACCACAAGAACCACAAGAACCACTATAAGCACAAGAACCAGAGCCACAAGAACCACAAGAACCAATAGAACCAGAAGCACCAGAATCATAAGAACCTGAAGCACAAGAACCACTAGAACCAGAACCACAAGGACCAAAACCCAAGAACCACAAAAATCAGAACCACGCGAACACGAACAAGAAGCAGACCCCAAGACCACAAGAACCAGAACCACAAGAACCAGAATCTCAAGAACCACAAGAAACACATGAACCAGATACACAAGAACCGCAAGCGCCAAACGAACCAGAACACAAGAACCACAATAACCAGGACCTAAATAGCCACAAGAACCAGAACCACAAGAACCACTAGAACCAGAACCACAAGAATCAGAAACACATGAACCACAAGAACTTTATCCATAAAACCAGAACCACCGGAACCACAAGAACCGGACACCACACGAAACCAACAACCACAAGAACCGAAGAATCAGGGGATCCAGAACCCTAGAACCACAAGAACTAGAAACACAAGAACGAGAACCGCAGGAAATACAAGAACCAGAACCACAAGAAGCACTTGAACCAGAACCACAAGAACCACAAGTACTAAACGAACCAGAGTCCAAGAACCTCAAGAACCACAATAACCAGGACCACAATAACCACAAGAACCTGAACCACAAGAACCACTAGAACCAGAACCACAAGAATTAGAAACACACGAAACCAACAACCACAAGAACCGAAGAATCAGGGGATCCAGAATCCAAGAACCACAAGAACCAGACCCACAAAAACCAGAACCACAAGAGCCACAAGTACCAGAACCACAAGATCCACAGGAACTAGAACCAATAGAAACAGAAACCCAAGAGCCACAAGAACCAGAACCACAAGAAATACAAGAACCAGAACCACAAGAACCACAAGAACCACAAGAACCAGAACCCAAGAACCAGAACCAAAAGAAACACAAGAACTAGAACCAAAAGAACCACAAAAACCCCAAGAACCACAAGAACCAGAAGCGCAAGAAACAGAACCAGAATGCAAGTCCCACAAGAACCAGAATCACCAGAATCGTAAGAACCTGAAGCACGAGAGCCACTAGAACCAGAGCCACAAGGACCAAAACCCAAGAACCACAAAAATCAGAACCACGCAAACACGAACAAGAAGCAGACCCGAAGACCACAAGAACCCGAACCACAAGAACCAGAATATCAAAAACCACAAGAAACACATGAACCAGATTCACAAGAACCGCATGCGCCAAACGAACCAGAACACAAGAACCATAATAACCAGGACCTCAATAACCACAAGAACCAGAACCACAAGAACCACTAGAACCAGAACCACAAGAATCAGAAACACATGAACCACACGAACTTGAATCATAAAACCAGAACCACAAGAACCGGACACCACACGAAACCAACAACCAGAAGAACCGAAGAATCAGGGGATCCAAAACCCTAGAACCGCAAGAACCAGACCAACAAAAACGAGACCCACAAGAGGCACATGTACCAGAACCACAAGATCCACAGGAGCCAGAACAACAAGAAACAGAAACCCAAGAGCCACATGAACCAGAACCACAAGAACCAGAACCACAGGAAATACAAGAACCAGAACCAGAAGAAGCACATGAACCAGAACCACAAGAACCACAAGTACCAAACGAACCCGAGTCCAAGAACAACAAGAACCACAGTAACCAGGACCACAATAACCGCAAGAACCAGAACCACAAGAACCACTAGAACCAGAACCACAAGAATCAGAAACACACGAAACCAACAACCACAAGAACCGAAGAATCAAGGGATCCAGAATCCAAGAACCACAAGAACCAGACCCACAAAAACTAGAACCACAAGAGCCACAAGTACTAGAACCACAAGATCCACAGGAATTAGAACTACAAGAACCAGAACCCAAGAACCAGAACCAAAAGAAACACAAGAACTAGAACCAAAAGAACCAAAAGAACCCCAAGAACCACAAGAACCAGAAGCGCAAGAAACAGAACCAGAATGCAAGTCTCACAAGAACCAGAATCACCAGCATCGTAAGAACCTGAAGCACAAGAACCACTAGAACCAGATCCACAAGGACCAAAACCCAAGAACCACAAAAATCAGAACCACGCAAACACGAACAAGAAGCAGACCCCAAGACCACAAGAACCAGAACAACAAGAACCAAAATCTCAAGAACCACAAGAAACACATGAACCAGATTCACAAGAACCGCATGCGCCAAACGAACCAGAACACAAGAACCACAATAACCAGGACCTCAATAGCCACAAGAACCAGAACCACAAGAACCACTAGAACCAGAACCACACGAATCAGAAACACATCATAAAACCAGAACCACCAGAACCACAAGGACCGGACACCACACGAAACCAATAACCACAAGAACCGAAGAATCAGGGGATACAAAACCCAAGAACCACAAGAACCAGACCCACAAAAACCAGACCCACAAGAGCCACATGTACCAGAACCACAAGATCCACAGGAGCTAGAACAACAAGAAACAGAAACCCAAGAGCCACAAGAACTAGAACCACAAGAACAGAACCACAGGAAATACAAGAACCAGAACCACAAAAAGGACATCAACCAGAACCACAAGAACCACAAGTACCAAACGAACCAGAGTCCAAGAACCACAAGAAACACAATATCCAGGACCACAATAACCGCAAGAACCAGAACCACAAGAACCACTAGAACCAGAACCACAAGAATAAGGAACACACGAAACCAACAACCACAAGAACCGAAGAATCATGGGATCCAGAATACAAGAACCACAAGAACCAGACCCACAAAAACCAGAACCACAAGATCCACAGGAACTAGAACCACAAGAAACAGAAACCCAAGAGCCACAAGAACCAGAACCACAAGAAATACAAGAACCAGAACCACAAGAAGCACATGAACCAGAACCACAAGAACCACAAGTACCAAACGAACCAGATTCCAAGAACCACAAGAACCACAATAACCAGGACCACAATAACCGCATAACCAAAACCACAAGAACCACTTGAACAAGAACCACAAGAATCAGAAACACACGAAACCAACAACCACAAGAACCGAAGAATCAGGGGATCCAGAATCCAAGAACCACAAGAACCAGACCCACAAAAACCAGAACCACAAGAGCCACAAGTACCAGAACCACAAGAACCACAGTAGCTAGAACCACAAGAAACAGAAACCCAAGAGCCACAAGAACTAGAATCACAAGAACGAGAACCACAGGAAATACAAGAACCAGAACCACAAGAAGCACATGAACCAGAACCACAAGAACCACAAGTACCAAACGAACCAGAGTCCAAGAACCACAAGAACCACTATAGCCAGGACCACAATAACCGCAAGAACCTGAACCACAAGAACCACTAAAGCCAGAACCACAAGAATCAGAAACACACGAAACCAACAACCACAAGAACCGAAGAATAAGGGGATCCAGAATCCAAGAACCACAAGACCCAGACCCACAAAAACCAGAACCACAAGAGCCACAAGTACCAGAACCACAAGATCCACAGGAACTAAAACCACAAAAAACAGAAACCCAAGAGCCACAAGAACCAGAACCACAAGAAATACAAGAACCAGAACCACAAGAACCACAAGAACCAGATCCCAAGAACCAGAACCAAAAGAAACACAAGAACTGGAACCAAAAGAACCACCAGAACCAGAACCACAAGAACCACAAGAAGCACAAGAACCAGAGCCACAAGAACCACAACAACCAGAACTCAAGAACCACAAGAACTAGGACCACAATAACGACAAGAACCCGAACCGAAGAACAACAAAAACCAAAACACAAGAACCAGAACAGAAGAACCAAAAGTACCAAACAACCAGAACCACAAAATATACAAGAACCAGAACAACAATAACCAGAACTACAAGAATAACAACTACAAGAACCCAAAGAACCACAAGAACCAGAAGCGCAAGAAACAGAACCAGAATGCAAATCCCACAAGAACAAGAATCACCAGAATTGTAAGAACCTGAAGCAGAAGAACCACTAGAACCAGAACCACAAGGACCAAAACCCAAGAATCACAAAAATCAGAACCAGGCGAACACGAACAAGAAGCAGACCCCAAGACCACAAGTACCAGAAACACACGAACCAGATTCTCAAGAACCACAAGAAACACATGAACCAGATTCACAAGAACCGCAAGCGCCAAACGAACCAGAACACAAGAACTACAATCACCAGGACATCAATAGCCACAAGAACCAGAACCACAAGAACCACTAGAACCAGAACCACAAGAATCAGAAACACATGAACCACAAGAAATTGAACCATAAAACCAGAACCACCAGAACCACAAGAACCGGACACCACACGAAACCAACAACCACAAGAACCGAAGAATCAGGGGATCCAGATCCCTAGAACCACAAGAACCAGACCCACAAAAACCAGACCCACAAGAGCCACATGCACGAAAACCACAAGATCCACAGGAGCTAGAACCACAAGAAACAGAAACCCAAGAGCCACAAGAACTAGAACCACAAGAACCAGAACCACAGGAAATACAAGAACCAGAACCACAAGAAGCACATGAACCAGAACAGCAAGAACCACAAGTACCAAACGAACCAGATTCCAAGAACCACAAGAACCACAATAACCAGGACCACAATAACCGCAAGAACCAAAACCACAAGAACCACTATAACCAGACCAACAAGAATCAGAAACAAACGAAACCAACAACCACAAGAACCGAAGAATCAGGGGATCCAGAATTTAAGAACCACAAGAACCAGACCCACAAAAATCAGAACCACAAGAGCCACAAGTACCAGAACCACAAGATCCACAGGAACTAGAACCACAAGAAACAGTAACCCAAGAGCTACAAGAACCAGAACCACAAGAAATACAAGAAGCAGAACCACAAGAACCACAAGAACTTCAAGAACCAGAACCCAAGAAACAGAACCAAAAGAAACACAAGAACTAGAACCAACAGAACCACAAGAGCAACAAGAACCACAAGAACCACAAGAAGCACAAGAACCAGAGCCACAAGAACGACAAGAACCACTAGAACCAGAACCACCAGAATCGTAAGAACCTGAAGCACAAGAACCACTAGAACCAGAACCGCAAAGACCAAAACCGAAGAACCACAAAAATCAGAACCACGCGAACACGAACAAGAAGCAGACCCCAAGACCACAAGAACCAGAACCACAAGAACCAGAATCTCAAGAACCACAAGAAACACATGAACCAGATTCTCAAGAACCGCAAGCGCCAAACGAACCAGAACACAAGAACCACAATAACCAGGACCTAAATAGCCACAAGAACCAGAATCACAAGAACCACTAGAACCAGAACCACAAGAATCAGAAACACATGAACCAAAAGAACTTGAACCATAAAACCAGAACCACCAGAACCATAAGAACCGGACACCACACGAAACCAACAACCACAAGAACCGAAGAATCAGGGGATCCAGAACTCTAGAACCACAAGAACCAGACTCACAAGAGCCACATCTACCAGAACCACAAGATCCACAGGAGCTAGAACCACAAGAAACAGAAACCCAACAGCCACAAGGACTAGAACCACAAGAACTAGAACCACAGGAAATACAAGAACCACAACCACAAGAACCAAAACCAACAGAATTACAAGAGCACCAGAACCACATGAACAAGAACCATAAGTACCAGAACCACCAGACCCCAAGAACCACGAGAACCAGAACCACAAGAATAAGAACCACAAGAATCACAAAAACCTCAAGAACCATAAAATCACAAACCAAAAGATCCACAGGAACCAGAACCACTAGAGCCAGAATCACAAGAACCAAAGAACCAAAAGAACCACAAAGAATCACATGTTGCGATCTTCTATAAGTGCATTTCGAGGATTTTGTTTCTTACGAAAAGTAAATGTACTATACGTATCTCGTACCACAAAAAACACAAGAACCAGAACCAGAAGAATCAAAGCCACAAGAACCAGAACCACAAGAACCAGAACCACAAGAATCAGAGCCACAAGAACCAGAACCACAAGAACCAGAACCACAAAAACCAGATCCACAAGAACAAGAACCACCAGAACCACAAGAATCTGAACCACAGGATCCAGAACACAGGAACCACAAGGACCCGAATAAAAAGAACCACAAGAACCAGAACCACCAGATCCCAAGAACCACAAGAATCAGAACCACAAGAACCAGAACCATAAGAACCTCAAGAAAAAGAACCACAAGAACGAGAACCACAGGATCCAGAACCACCAGAACCACAACAACCAGATCACAAGAACCGCAAGGACCACAACCCAAGAACCACAAGAACCAGAACCAAAAAAAACAAAAGAACCTGGACCACAACATCCAAAACCACAAGAAACACAAAAACCAGAACCACCAGGAGCACAAGAATCAGAACCACAATAACCACAAGAACGAGAACCACAAAAAGCAGAACCGCGTGAACAACAAGAGCCAGAACCACCAGAATCAAATCAAATCTCATGCAGGAATTATCAGTTTTCGATGTTTCATCATTTCGTTTTTATTTGTTACTATAAGTAAACGTACTATGCAAATCTCGTAGCACAAGAACCACAAGAGCCAGAGCCCCAAGAATCAGAACCGCACGAAACACAAGAACCAGAACCACAAAAACCAGAATCTCAAGAACCACAAGAAACACATGAACCAGATTCACAAGAACCGCAAGCGCCAAACGAACCAGAACACAAGAACCACAATAACCAGGACCTCAATAGCCACAAGAACCAGAACCACAAGAACCACTAGAACCAGAACCACAAGCATCAGAAACACATGAACCACAAGAACTTGAACCATAAAACCAGAACCACCAGAACCACAAAAACCGGACACCACACGAAACCAACAACCACAAGAACCGAAGAATCAAGGGATCCAGAACCCTAGAACCACAAGAACCAGACCCACAAAAACCAGACCCACAAGAGCCACATGTACCAGAACCACAAGATCCACAGAAGCTAGAACCACAAGAAACAGAAACCCAAGAGCCACAAGAACTAGAACCACAAGAACCAGAACCACAGGAAATACAAGAACCAGAACCACAAGAAGCACATGAACCAGAACCACAAGAACCACAAGAACCACAAGTACCAAACGAACCAGAGTCCAAGAACCACAAGAACCACAATAACCAGGACCACAATAACCGCAAGAACCAGAACAACAAGAACCACTAGAACCAGAACCACAAGAATCAGAAACACACGAAACCAACAACCACAAGAACCGAAGAATCAGGGGATCCAGAATCCAAGAACCACAAGAACCAGACCCACAAAAACCAGAACCACAAGAGCCACAAGTACCAGAACCCCAAGATCCACAGGAACTAGAACCACAAGAAACAGAAACGCAAGAGCCACAAGAACCAGAACCACAAGAAATACAAGAACCAGAACCACAAGAACTACAACCACATGAAGCACAAGAACCAGAACCACAAGAACCATAACCCCAAGAACCAGAACAAGAATCACTAGAACCACAACCTAGAGAACCAGAACCACTAGAAACACAAGAAGCAGAACCATAAGACCCAGAACTACAAGTACCACAACGAAAAAATCACAAGAACCTGAACCACAAGATCCAGATTCTCCAGAACCACAAGAACCAGAACACAAGAATCACAAGAAGCAAAACCACAAGAACCAGAAGAACCACAAGAACCACAAGAACAAGAACTACATGAGCCAGAACCACAAGAACCAGTACCACAAGAAACACAAGAACCAGAACCTCAACTACGAGAACCATAAGTACCAAAAGAACCATAACCAAACAAAACCTACAAGAACCAGAACCCTCAAGAACCAGAACCACAACAACCAGAACCATAAGGACCACAAGAAACACAAGAACCAGAACCACAGGAACCACAACCACCATAACCACAAAAACATAAGCAGCATAAGAACCAAAACTACAAGAACCACAATAACTAGAAACACAAGAACCACAAGAACCATAACCACAAGAACCACTAGAACTAGAACCATAAGAATAAGAAACACATGAACCACAAGAACTTAAACCATAAAACCAGAACCACAAGAACCGGAAACACCTACCCAAAGAACCATAACCAAAAAAACCCCACAAGAACCAGAACCTCAATACCCAGAATCACAAAAACGAGAACCACATCAACCAGAACCACAAAGACCACAAGAAACACAGGAACCAGAACCACAGGAACCACAACCACCATAACCACAAAAAACATAAGCAGCATAAGAACAAGAACCACAAGAATCACAAGAACTAGAAGCACAAGAACCATAACCACAAAACCACAAGAACCAGAACCACAAAAACCCAAGAACCACAAGAACCACAACCCATGAACTAACCACCAGAACTAGAACCCAGGACCACAATAACCTCAAGAACCAGAACCACAAGAACCTCTAGAACCAGAACCATAAGAATCAGAAACATATGAACCACAAGAACTTGAACCGTAAAACCAGAACCACCAGAACCACAAGAACCGGAGCCAAACGAACCCAAGAACCACAAGAACTGAAGAATCAGGGGAATCAGGACCCAAGAACCGCGAGAACCAGACCCACAAAAACCAGACCCACAAAAATCAGAACCACAAAAACCACAAGAACCAGAACCACAAAAAACCCAAGAACCAGAAGAACCACGACCCATGAACCAACCACCAGAACCAGAACCCAGGTCCACAATAACCTCAAGAACCAGAACCACAAGAACCTCTAGAACCAGAACCACAAGAATCAGAAACACATGAACCATAAGAACTTGAACCGTAAAACCAGAACCACCAGAACCACAAGAACCGGAGCCAAACGAACCCAAGAACCACAAGAACTGAAGAATCAGGGGAACCAGAACCCAAGAACCGCGAGAACCCAACCCACAAAAGCCAGAACCACAAGAGCCATAAGTACCAGAACCGCAAGATCCACAGGAACTAGAACCACAAGAAACAGAAAACCAAGAACCACAAGAAATGCAAGAACCAGAACCACAATAACCACAAGAACTAGAACCACAAGAACCAGAACCACCAGAACAACAAGAACCACAAGAACCACAAGATCCATAACCCCAAGAACCAGAACAACAGGAACCATATGCACGAAAACCAGATCCACAAGACCCACAAGAACCATGAGACAGAACCACAAGAGCCAGAACCACAACAACCAGAACCACAACAACCACGAGAACCAGATTCCAAGGACCCGAGACACAAAAGAATAACTCAAGTATCCAAAGAACCACAGGAACCAGAACCACAAGATCCAGAACCATAAGTCCCACAAGAACCAGAACCCAAGAACCACAAGAACCATAACCAAAATAGCCAGATCCACAATAACCCAAGAACCACAAGAACCAGAACCACAAGAACCAGAACCCAAGGACCACAAGAACCAGAACCACAAGAACTAGAACCACAAGAACCCGAACCGCGAGAACCACAAAACCAGAACCACAAGAACCTCAAGAACCAGTACCACAAGGACCAGAACCACAAGAACTAGAACCACGAGAACCACGAGAATTACAGGAAAAAACTCACAAAACCCGAACCATAAGAACCACAAGAAACCCAACCACCCCAAGAACCAGAACCCATGATCTACAAGAAGCAGAACCATAAGAACCACAAGAACCAGAACCACAGGAACCACAAGAACCACAAGTACAAGAAACACAAGAACGACAACCACAAGAACTATAACCCAAGAAACACAAAAACGGAACCACAACAACCAGAACCCAAGAACCATAACAACCAGAACCCAAGAACCACAATAATCAGAAATCAAGAAACTTAAGAACCAAAACCCAAGAGCCACAAGAACCAGAACCCCAAGAACCAGAACCACCAGAACCACAAGAACCACAGCCACAAAAACCAGAAACACAAGAAACACAACAACCAGAACTACCAGAAGCACAAGAATCAGAACCAGAACCACGTGAAGCACAAGGGCCAGAACCACAAGAACCAAAACGACAAAAACCAAGAACTACAAGAACCAGAACCACAAGAAACACAAGAAGCACCAGAACCACAAGAACCAGAATCACAAGAACCGCAAGAACCAGAACCACCAGAATCAAATCAAATCTCATGCAGGAATGGTCAGTTTTCGACGTTTCATCATTTCGTTTCTGTGAATGATTGAATTAACTCCGGATAAGATTTTGCATGTTGCGATTTTCTGGAACCGCAAGAACCGGATGTATAACAATTACAAGAGCCAGAAGAACCACAGGAACCACAGGAACCAGAACCACAAGTACCAGAAGTATAAGACCAGAACCCAAGAATCAAAAGAAGCAGAAGCGCAAGAACCACAGACACACAAACCACAAGAACTTCAAGAACAAATCCACAAGAACCACAAGATCCACAACAATCAGAACCAGAACCAGAACCACAAGAACCAGAAACACAAGACCCAGACCTACAAGAACCACAAGGAACAGAATCACAAGAAGCAGAACCACAAGAACCAGAATCATAAGAACCAGAACCACAAGAACCCAAGAACCGCAAGAACCTGAACCCAAGAACCACAAGAACCAGAACCACAGGAACAAGAAGCAGAACCCCAGAACCACAAGATCCGCAAGAACGGAACCACAAGAACCAGAACACAAGAACCACAAAAAAACACAAGAACCAGAACCACAAAAACAACAAGAACCAGAACCACAAGAAACAGAACCACAAGAAACCCAAGAAGCGCAAGAATCACAAGAACCAGAACCCATGAACCTGAGACACAAAAGCATAACACAAGTAACCCAAGAACCACAGGAAACAGAACCACAAGAACCAGAACCACAAGAACTAGAATCACAAGAACCCGAACCACGAGCACCACAAAACCAGAACCACAAGAACCTCAAGAACCAGTACCACAAGGACCAGAACCACAAGAACCAGAACCGCGAGAACCACGAGAACTACAGGAAAAAGAACCAGAAAACCCGAACCACAAGAACCACAAGAAAGCCAACAACCCCAAGAACCAGAACCCATGATCTACAAGAAGCAGAACCATAAGAACCACAATAACAGAACCACAGGAACCAAAAGAACCACAAGTACCAGAAACACACGAACGACAACCACAAGAACCAGAACCCAAGAAAGACAAAAACAGGACCACAACAACCAGAACCCAAGAACCACAACAACCAGAACCCAAGAACCACAACAACCAGAACCCAAGAACTACAATAACCAGAACACAAGAAACTTAAAAACCAGAACCCAAGAGCCACAAGAACCAGAACCCCTAGAACCAGAACCACAAGAACCACAGCCACAAAAATCAGAACCACAAGAAACACAGCAACCAGAACCATCAGAAGCACAAGAATCAGAACCACAAGATCCACAACCTCAAGAACCAGAACCACCTGAAGCACAAGGGCCAGAACCACAAGAACCAAAACGACAAAAAACAGAATGCAAGAACTACAAGAACCAGAACCACAAGAAACACAAGAACCACCAGAACCACAAGAACCAGAACCACAAGAACTACAAGAGCCACAAGAACCAGAACTATAAGAATCACAAGAACCGGAACCACAAGGACCACAAGAAACAGAACCACAAGAACAAAAACCACAAGATACAGAAGAACCAGAAGAACAAAAACCACAATAACCAGAACCCAAGAACAACAAGAACCACAAGAACGAGAACCACAAGAACAAGAACCAAAAGAACTAGAACCACAAGAACCAGAAGCACAAGAAGCAATAGAAGCACAAGAACCAGAACCCAAGAACCACAAAACTACAAGAATTAGGACCACAATAACCACAAGAACCAGAACCCAAGAACTACAAGAACCAAAACACAAGAACCAGAACACAAGAACCACAAGTACCAGAACAACCAGAACCCCAAAATCCACAAGAACCAGAGCCACAAGAACCACCAGAACCACAAGAACCAGAATCACAAGAACCACAAGAACCAGAACCACCAGAATCAAATCAGATCTCATGCAGGAATGGTCAGTTTTCGACATTTCATCATTTCGTTACTGAGAATGATTGAATTAACTCCGGATAACGATTTTGCATGTTGCGATTTTCTGGAACCACAAGAACCACAAGCACCGCAAGTACAACAACTACAAGAGCCACAAGAACCATAAGAACCACAGGAACCAGAACCACCAGAACCACAAGAACAAGAAGTACAAGACCCAGAACCCAAGAAGCAGAACCGCAAGAACCGCAAGAACCAGAACCCGAGAACCAGAGACACAGAAACCACAAGAACCAGAACTGCACAAACCACAAGGACCAGAATCACAAGATTCACAAGATCCAGAATCTCCACAACAACCACAAGAACAACAGGAACCAGAACAACAAGAACCACACGAATCACAAACACCAGAACCACAAGAACCAGAACCACCAGAACCGCAAGAAAACCAAAACCACCAGAACCACAAGAACCAGAACCACACGAACCCAAGTACCACAAGAGCCACATGAACCAGGACCACAAGAAGACGAGAAGAACTCAAGAACCACGAGAAACAGAACCACAAAAACCACAAGAACCAGAACCTGAACTACCAGAACCACAAGTACCGGAACCACAAGAACCAGAACCTAAGAATCAGAACCGCAAAAATTACAGGAAGCAGAACCACAAGAACCAGAACCATAAGACCCAGAATCATAAGAAACCCAAGAACCTCAAGAAGCAGAACCACAGAACCAGAACCACAAGAGCCAGAACCACAGGAACCAGAACAACCGCAAAAGCCATAAGCAACAGAAGAACCCGAATCACAAGCGCCAAAAGAATCGGAACCACAAGAACCAGACTCTCACGAACCAGAACACAAGAACCACAATAACCAGAACCACAATAACCACAAGAACCAGAACCACTAGGACCCGAACCACAAGATTCAAAACCACACAAAAACACAAGAACCAGAACCAACAGAACTACAAGATCCGCAAGAACGGAACCACAAGAACCAGAACACAAGAACCACAAAAAAACACAAGAACCAGAACCACAAAAACAACAAGAACCAGAACCACAAGAAACAGAACCACAAGAAACCCAAGAAGCGCAAGAATCACAAGAACCAGAACCCATGAACCTGAGACACAAAAGCATAACACAAGTAACCCAAGAACCACAGGAAACAGAACCACAAGAACCAGAACCACAAGAACTAGAATCACAAGAACCCGAACCACGAGCACCACAAAACCAGAACCACAAGAACCTCAAGAACCAGTACCACAAGGACCAGAACCACAAGAACCAGAACCGCGAGAACCACGAGAACTACAGGAAAAAGAACCAGAAAACCCGAACCACAAGAACCACAAGAAAGCCAACAACCCCAAGAACCAGAACCCATGATCTACAAGAAGCAGAACCATAAGAACCACAATAACAGAACCACAGGAACCAAAAGAACCACAAGTACCAGAAACACACGAACGACAACCACAAGAACCAGAACCCAAGAAAGACAAAAACAGGACCACAACAACCAGAACCCAAGAACCACAACAACCAGAACCCAAGAACCACAACAACCAGAACCCAAGAACTACAATAACCAGAACACAAGAAACTTAAAAACCAGAACCCAAGAGCCACAAGAACCAGAACCCCTAGAACCAGAACCACAAGAACCACAGCCACAAAAACCAGAACCACAAGAAACACAGCAACCAGAACCATCAGAAGCACAAGAATCAGAACCACAAGATCCACAACCTCAAGAACCAGAACCACCTGAAGCACAAGGGCCAGAACCACAAGAACCAAAACGACAAAAACCAGAATGCAAGAACTACAAGAACCAGAACCACAAGAAACACAAGAACCACCAGAACCACAAGAACCAGAACCACAAGAAATACAAAAGCCACAAGAACCAGAACTATAAGAATCACAAGAACCGGAACCACAAGGACCACAAGAAACAGAACCACAAGAACAAGAACCACAAGATACAGAAGAACCAGAAGAACAAAAACCACAATAACCAGAACCCAAGAACAACAAGAACCACAAGAACGAGAACCACAAGAACAAGAACCAAAAGAACTAGAACCACAAGAACCAGAAGCACAAGAAGCAATAGAAGCACAAGAACCAGAACCCAAGAACCACAAAACTACAAGAATTAGGACCACAATAACCACAAGAACCAGAACCCAAGAACTACAAGAACCAAAACACAAGAACCAGAACACAAGAACCACAAGTACCAGAACAACCAGAACCCCAAAATCCACAAGAACCAGAGCCACAAGAACCACCAGAACCACAAGAACCAGAATCACAAGAACCACAAGAACCAGAACCACCAGAATCAAATCAGATCTCATGCAGGAATGGTCAGTTTTCGACGTTTCATCATTTCGTTACTGAGAATGATTGAATTAACTCCGGATAACGATTTTGCATGTTGCGATTTTCTGGAACCACAAGAACCACAAGCACCGCAAGTACAACAACTACAAGAGCCACAAGAACCATAAGAACCACAGGAACCAGAACCACCAGAACCACAAGAACAAGAAGTACAAGACCCAGAACCCAAGAAGCAGAACCGCAAGAACCGCAAGAACCAGAACCCGAGAACCAGAGACACAGAAACCACAAGAACCAGAACTGCACAAACCACAAGGACCAGAATCACAAGATTCACAAGATCCAGAATCTCCACAACAACCACAAGAACAACAAGAACCAGAACAACAAGAACCACACGAATCACAAAAACCAGAACCACAAGAACCAGAACCACCAGAACCGCAAGAAAACCAAAACCACCAGAACCACAAGAACCAGAACCACACGAACCCAAGTACCACAAGAGCCACATGAACCAGGACCACAAGAAGACGAGAAGAACTCAAGAACCACGAGAAACAAAACCACAAAAACCACAAGAACCAGAACCTGAACTACCAGAACCACAAGTACCGGAACCACAAGAACCAGAACCTAAGAATCAGAACCGCAAAAATTACAGGAAGCAGAACCACAAGAACCAGAACCATAAGACCCAGAATCATAAGAAACCCAAGAACCTCAAGAAGCAGAACCACAGAACCAGAACCACAAGAGCCAGAACCACAGGAACCAGAACAACCGCAAAAACCATAAGCAACAGAAGAACCCGAATCACAAGCGCCAAAAGAATCGGAACCACAAGAACCAGACTCTCACGAACCAGAACACAAGAACCACAATAACCAGAACCACAATAACCACAAGAACCAGAACCACTAGGACCCGAACCACAAGATTCAAAACCACACAAAAACACAAGAACCAGAACCAACAGAACCACAAGAAACACATGAAGTAGAAACACACGGACAAGAACAACAAGAGCCAGAACCACGGGAGCCAGAACCACAAGAACCAGAACCACAAGAACCACACGAACCAGAACCACGAGAACCAGAAACACCAAACGACAAGAACCATCACCACAAGAAATACAAGAACCAAAACCACAAGAACCAGATCCACAACAACCAGAACCACAGGAACCAGATCCACACAACCAGAACCACATCAACCAGAACCACAAGAAACACAAGAACCAGAACCACAAAAACCAGACCATAAGAACCAGAACCACCTGAATCAGAACACAGTACAAGAACCAGAATCACAAGATCCACAGGAACCAGAACCAAACGAACAACCACAAGAACCAGAACCTGAAATACGAGAACCACAAGAACAAAAAAGACCAGAACCAAAAGACCCACAAGAACCAGAACCACAAGAACCAGAACCACAGTTACCAGAGCTACAAGAAACAGAAGAGCCAGAACCACAGTTACCAGAACCACCACAGCCGCAAAAACCATAAGCAACATAACAACCACAAACGCCACAGGAACCACAATAACCAGAACCACAAGAACCAGAACCACAAGAACCGGAATTACAAGAACCAGGAACTAGAACCCAAGAACCACAAGAACCAGAACCACAAGGACCTGAACCATAAGAACCACAGTTCCAGACCCCCAAGAACCAGAACTACAAGAACCTGAACCACAAAAAAACACAAGAACGAGAACGAGAACCACAAGAAACAGAACCACAAGAAACAGATCCACACGAATCGGAACCACAAGAGACACGGGAATGAGAACCACAAGAACCTTACCCAGAACCCCGAGAACCAGAGCCCAAGAACCACGAGAACAAGAACCACAAGAACAAGAACCACTAGAACCACAAGAACCAGAACAACAAGAAACAAAACACACAAGAACGAGAACCACAAAAACTAGAACCACAAGAACCAGATCTACCAGAATCACAGGAATCTGAAGCCAGAAGCACAAAAACACGAATCTCAAAAACCGGAACCACAAGAACCACAAGAACCAGAACTACACTATCAAGGACCACAAAAACCACCGGAACTGGAACCACAAGAACCGCAAGATCCAGAAGCGCGAGACCCACAGGAACTAAAACCACAAAAACAAGAGTACAACCCACGAACCAGAACCACAAGAACCACAGGAACCACGGGAACCACAGGAACCACAGGAACATGAACCAGAACCACAAAAACCACACTATACAGGACCACAAGAACCACAAGAACCAGAACCACAAGAGCCACAAGAACGAGAACCACAAGAACCACAAAAAGCAGAACCACAAGAACCAGAACCATAGTAACTAACAGATGCAGAAGCACAAGACCTAGAACCTCAAGAACCACGAGAACCTGAACCACAAAAAACACAAGAACCAGAACCAGAACCACAAGAAACAGAGCCACAAGAAACAGAACCACAAGAATCGGAACCACAAGAGACACAAGAACCACAACCACAAGAACCAAAACCCAATAACCACAAGAACCAGAACTCCAAGAACCACAAGAACCAGAACCCAAGATCCACAAGAATCAGAAACACAAGAACCAGAGGAACACAAGAACCGGAACCACAACAACCACAAGAACCAGAACCTCCAGTTGATGAACATCAAGAACTGAAAAACCAGAACCCAAAGAAACACAAGACCCAGTACCACAGGATCCAGAACCACAAGAAACAAAACGCCAAGAAACACAAGAACCAAAACCTGAAGAACCAGAACCCCAACAACCACAAGCACCAGAACCACAAGAACTAGAACCGCAAGAACATGAACCCTTAGAAGCATGTGAATCAGAACCACAAGAACCGGAGGCACAAGAACCAGAACCACAAGAGCTGGTACCACAAGAACCGCAAGAACTGGAACCACAAGAACCACAACCACAAGAACCCGAACTCCAGGAACTGGAACCCAAGAACCATAAGAACAAACATCACAGAAACACAAGAACCACAAGAACTAGACCTACTAGAACTAGAACCCCTGAACCACAAGAACCAGAACCCAAGAACCACAAGAACCACAAGAACCACAAGAACCATAACCCCAAGAACCACCCACAAGAACCAGAACCATAAGAACCAGAATCACAAGAACCTGAAATACAAGACCTATAACCACAAGTACCGCAAGACCTAGAACCACAAGAACAAGAACTACCACCAGAACCACAAGAACCAGAACCCAAGAACCACAAGAACAGGGGCCACAAGAACGACAAGAACGGCAAGAACCAGAAACCAGAACCAAAATTACCACAAATCATAACCACCCGAACCACGAACCAGAAACCCAAGAACCAGAACCGAAAACCACAAGAACAAGAACCTCAAGAACCACAAGAACCACAAGAAGTAGAACCACAAAAACAAGAACCACTAGAACCACAGGAACCAGAACCACAAGAACCAGAACCACCAGAACCAGAACCACAATAACCAGAGCCACAAAACCCAGAACCTCAAGACCCTGAACCAGAACCTCAAGAAGCAGACCCACAACCAGAAGAACCAGAACCACAAGAACCAGAACCATCAGAACCACAAGAGCAAGAACCACAAGAACCACAAGATCACGGACCACAGGATTCAGAACCTCAAGAACCACAAGATCCAGAACCACGAGATCCAAAACCGCCGGAACCACAACATACACAACCACAAAAACCACCGGAACCACCAAAACCACAAGAACCAGAAACAGAAGATCCACAAGAACCCGAACCACGAGAACCACAAGATCCAGTATCACAAGAACCACACGAACCAGAACCAGAAGAACCAGAACCACCACAACCTCAAGAACCAGGTCCACAAGAACCAGAAGCGGAAGAACCAGAACCACAAGAACCAGAACCACAAGATCTAGAACCACAAGAACACGAACCACAGGAACCAGAACTACAAGAACCATAAGATCCAGAACCGCCAGATCCACAAGAACTACAACCACAAGAACAACAAGAACCCGAACCACGAGAACCACAAGAACCGGAACCACAAGAACCACAACCACAAGAACCACAACCACAACAACCCAAGAACAAAAACCACAAGAACCACAGAACAACAAGAACCAGAACCACAAGAAGAAGAACCACAAGAACCAGATCCACCTGAACGAGAACCACAAGATCCAGAACCCAAGAACCAGAACCCAGAACCACAGGAACCAAAACCCAGGAACCACAGGAACCATTAACCAAGAACCACAGGAACCAGAACCCAAGAACCACAGGGTCCAGAACCCAAGACCCACAGGATCCAGAACCCAAGAATCGCAGGGTCCAGAACCCAAGAACCCCACGATCCAGAATAGAAGAAACGCAGGATCCAGAACCAATGACCCACAGGAACCAGCACCCATGAACAGCAAGAACCGGAAGCTAGGAACCACGGGAACCGGAAGCCAGGAACAACAGGAACCACCATCATCTTATCCATTGTATACCTTTTCCTTGTAATGACCAATAAAGTCATATTCTGGCTGCGTTTGGATCTCGCCCATCTCTATTCTATTTTTTGAGTGGAAATAGAACAGAACAGAAAAGAAACCCAAAGGTCGCGCACTTAAAAGCAAACCTTATGAATCTACTAATCAAAGCAAGAGGCCACGTCAAAGCGAACGTTTCTCGGGGAATAAAATAATCAAACTCAGTCTGACTAGGTAAGCCCGGAACACAAGGTAAATGTGGGGGCGTGAGCACAACTTTTCCTTGACTTTGTTAGCAAGCTTTGAAACCACTTAAAGGGATATCCAAAGCTACATTTGCTAATATTTGTTTGAAGACGAGACGTGTAAAGTCGCTTGAAACTTAGCATAAAACTTGTTTTGTAGTTATACCGGAATAGTGAAGCTTAGCATTGTTACATCTTACGAAATACCTTACCTTTCATTGCAATGTTAGTGCATTTCGGAGGATTCTTAAGAATAGCATTTAAATCATATTTGCCTCCTGATTCTCATCTTCAGTTCAGTGACTAATCAATCCGTATCAATTGACAGCTTACCTGGATCCCGAAACCATCGTCGTTTAAACACTTCGACCAACGTTCGACCCGTTGTGTGAACGATAGTATTTGGAGAATTTAGAAGGCATTTCAAACCAGGACGAAGTTGTTCCGTTAAACTACGAGGGTTTGGGACTTCATTTAAGTAGTCAACTGTTAACGGTGCGTTTTTAAATTTGGCGCTTTATTTAACTTTTATTAAGCGATTTGTTGTTTGAAGCCTATTTTGGGATTCATTGAGAAATGTAGGTGTCACGGTAAACTTTTTGAGCCGCAAATACAGCTAACAGCAAATTTTCTTTTTTGAACTTGTTTTGTTATAAATTACTGGAGGATGTCTGCAGGTATTGTCCAATGAATTATAACAGAAAATATTGAAAAATAATGATTCCCAAATTCAAGATACTATGAGTCAACAAATTTGAAAAGGAACATTGATAAAGGAAAACTTAACCAGATTCATTCAGATTCTACACATTTAAACTGAAATTTAGGGCCATATTAATTTCGACTCTGGTGTTATGTTCTGCACTTCTTCAATATTGTGTTATGAAAGGGTGACTAGAGATAGAGCTTTGGCTAGTGCAAATTAAGGTCATCCAATCATTGGTCAGATAACCTACCAAGTACTATGACTCAGCCCTCCCTCCCCCGTGGGTACCCCGGAAGTGAAACAGTTTTTAGCTCACTTGACTGAAAGTCAGGAGGAGCTATAGTGTCACTAACACCCTCCCCCCACCCCTCGTTTTTCGTCCTTGAACATGGTGTTTGCACCTGCTCCTCCTAAACCGCTGAACCCATTTCAATTAAATTTGAGGTAATTACTTGTTCTGACCGCTACGTTGGGTAAAGGGTTAAATCATACTCAGGAGTCGAGTGCCCTTTTGAGAGCCCTGCATTCCCCATTGCCTTTGAATGCTTCCGGTGCCCATGCCCACCAGTATCCCCTATCCTCCCCACTCGTACGGAATAAATCAATGAGTAAACTGAATATGTTCATATGGTTCCTTGTGTAGCGAAAGATTCATAATCATATTTGAAACCAATATCTGATGTTCAAGGTGTTACATTAGAGTAGGAGCTCTTTCTTTGTGACAAACAAATTATGGGTGATCGTTTACAGTGTATTTGAGCTGGTGGTTTAGAATTTGAACTCAGAGAGAAAAACAGATCCCAGGTCCGTGGTGGCGCCAGGATTTTCCAGACAGGCAAGCGTGGCACCAGATGGGGATGGATGAGTCAAGTGGGGGTCCAGCCACAGCCACCCCCGTCGGAAACTGCCGCCTTTACTGTGTGCTTGTCGGGCACACGTACAGCCTGTTGGGGAAATTCTGGGGAAATTCCACCCATACCGACAAGGGCTAGGATACCTCTACAGGGGACGGTGTTTAGTTCCTCCTTTATTGTGCGCTTTTCGGGGGAATTCGGCCGCCACCCATGCCGACAAGGGGCTAGCCCCCCCCCCCCCCCCCCAACAAGCCTACAATAAAGGAAACAGCTTTTCTGACGGGAGGGGGGGGGTCCTCCACAGGGGACGGGGTTTAGGCTCCACTGTGATGGCTTAAGTCCTGACTAATAAAATATTCCATCTACATCATTAAGGCGTGCTGTCGTCAAAGGCATGCCTTAGTGATATAATTAAATGGAATATTGATAATTTCGGATTACAGTTTAAATCCCAAAGGTCTTGAGGTGAATAGAATACATGCAATAGTTTACGGTGACGCAAGACTTCCCATCGTCTTTTTTACTTCGCACTTCCCTATGAACCCTTTACCCAACGTAACGGCAAAAACCGGCCAGCGCTATTCTAAAAAATCGCCAATTAATTTTCATTATTTTTTCACTTTTTGTCTCAAAAACATAGGTTATGACTCCTCGTTGGAACGAGTCCCAGAGAAGGTGGGAATGAACACAGGAATGTATTATGAACCATAGTTGAAGGGGTTAAGGAAAAGGAACCAAAAATTCACTTCAGTGGCAATAGCAACCCAAGGAGAGCACAGATTTTTAAAATAGAATATACGAACATACAAACACACAGGGACTAGATAACAGTGGGACAGGTAGGCGGAAGCCAACGAATCTCGGTACCCTGAAAGTGGGTGATGTTGCGGAACAGAAGGAAAAGTTTATCGATCTAAGATCGTCAAGTTTGATTTTTCCACGTTGTGTTTACTGGGGGTTCTGTGAGGATCCACCAGCTCGTAGCGTTTTGTGTTTCCTTACCAGACGATATCATACACAGGCTCCAGATTCTGGGTTCAGCAACTTCACGAACTTGTATATAAAACAACGGAGACCATTTCCAAGTTATCTACTATTTTTATTAAAACTAATTAGATATAATCGTCGCGACTAAAAGTCGTTGTCTCTGGCAATAGTAAACTATTTACAAGCAATCAAAGTTCGTACCTTATACACTGTGGCGGCATCTAGGTTTCTTCTGGTGGAGCAGTCATGGTGGAGCAGTCAGTGTTCTTCAGGAGCCAGGAGACAACTTGTCTAAGCAGTCAGAAATTGGTGCTTATTTTCACCAAATTTCTGATGCAATACTTGGGGTACGTGACGACCGTCAGCAGTTTCTCCCTGACCTCAGGGAAACTGAGGGAAAGTCCCCTGACGTGGCAGTCGTCATTTTGTAGACTCTTATACTGCCATGCAGACTGTCGATCAGTCTGCATGCAGTCCATGGAATCTCGACTCTAAAGTAGTATTCCGCCGGGCGCCAGTTAACCGGCGGAATGTCCCGGTGACTGATGCAAAAATGCAACTCGGCGTCCCCAGTTCAATGGGGAGTTTCACCAGGTACAAGATATGATTTGTTAGACAGTTCAAACACCAACATCCCAGTAATACCGCCGAATGTTATTGTCCCATCTGTCAACAAATCCTCAAATGTTACTGCTTTGTTGACAATATTGGCTCTCAAAGGTATGCCTGGTATTGCCAACAGAACATCTGGCGTGTACCCACTGAGTACGTCTGTACTCTGGTCGCCAGTTTATACAATTCCATGTCATTTCATTATAGTGTTTAATTCTGTTCCAGAACTATGACATCAGCTTGAAAGTTAAATAAACTCGAGTCTATTGAATTCTCCAACAAAGGCCCCAAGAGCTCGAGCTCTTACCCGAGCTGACAAGTGTAGTTAACCCCTGTGGGCTCACTTCACAACAGTAAAGGCAACATCCATGGGCTCCACCGGAAATTAAGTGAAATTGCTACATTGGTCGAAGCAGAGAAGTTTGGTGTCATAGGCTTAAGCGAGACGTGGGTAAGACACGAGGAGCGGGTAGACCAAGTAAAGGGGTGCGTGTGGATAGGTGTAGGGCGAACGGAAGGCCAGAAAAAGGGGGGGGGGGGTAGGCATGTACATTAAAGAGGATTTAAAACCGTCGCTGATCACAGACCTAGAAGATGTCAGTATCTCGGCTGAGGTATCAAATGAAATTGAATGGGTAAAGATCAGTCTGAGAAACAAAAGTATTGCCCTTGGGATTGTGTCCTGTGCGGTGTAGGGAAGCGAACCCTAGTGGAATGACTCGATATACTCAACACTAGGGTCCAATATCACAGAACTAGAAAACAGGGGGCTCGGTATAATTCTGATGGGTGACTTTAATGGACACATAGGTGATAAGAAAGAAGGCATAGAGGGTGGGGACAAGAAAGTCAACAGGAATAGAAGGAAGCTGTTGAACTTCACAAATGAGCTCGGTCTGAAGATTCTGAACAGGGACGCGAGGTGTAAGGGGAAATGGACCTGGGAGAGGAACGACAGAAAATCAATACTCGACTACATTCTCACGGATATTAATTTATGGGGGGAGGTGATAGGGGTAGAAGTGGATGATGAGGGTAAAAGGGAGGTGGATAGTGATCACAACTTGATTACAGTGACGATGAGGGCCAAAAACCTAGTAACAGCAAAGGAAGTTTCAAGGAGATGTGGGAACTCAAAAGGGGTGCTGACTGGGCGAAGTTCGTAGAAAAACTGAAACCAAAGCTTGCAACCGTACACAAGGGGGACAGTGTCCAGAAGATGGCCGACGCCATAGTTGCGAGCCTAGTGGAGGCAGGGAAGGAAAGTGAAGGAAAGACCAGGGTGTCAGCACGGGAACTTGGGTATAGAGTGAACGAAGAACTTAAAAGGGACATAAAGGGTAGAAAATCTAAATGTACTGCATACAGGAGAAGTAGAAAACTTGAGGGGACGGAAAGCAACGATGCCACAGTAGCAAAGGAAGAATACCAACAAAGACGAAATAAAGTAAATAAGATTAAAGACGATAATCGGAGAGTGCGAAATAGCAGTCTTATTGGGACGACAAGAACGAAGGGTGTGGGGGGGGGGGGGGGTCGAGTTTGAACGCATTTTGGAAATGGGTGAATAAACGTAACAAAGGAAGTAACCCACAGAGTATTAAAGTAAATGTCAGAGTTACAGACGAGCAAGATCAAATCGCATCAGAGCTAGTCAAGCATTGGGAAAAAGTAAACGATAAGCGATGGGGCATGGGGAGCCCACCTAATGGCGGATACAGAGGGGGGGGTGAGGTGGGGCGGTCGCCCCCCCCCCCCCCCCTTTAGCTCGTGTTTGTCTCGCATGTAGGGCGTAGCCAGGATTTTCATTTGGGGACAATACATGAATTGAAGTAAAAACATACAACGACATTTATTTCCTCCATCACCATTCGCTATGGAAAACAAATATACCGTTGAAATTATGCAAAATATATCTACTGGTCGCCTTCATTTATAGCGTCACCGACACAGCATGATTTTGAGGTGTTACATGCCCGTAGCCTCAGGTACCCCATGGCTATGCCAATTATGAGTCAGGATCTTAATTGGCATAGTCATGGGGTACCTAAGCCTAGAGGGCTGACTGCTGAAAACTTTCAAACGTTGGCAGATCGCAATGTTCTCCTGAGGTTAAGTCGGTTATGACTGTAAACAGTGTGTCCAAAATACAATATTATGGTAAACGGATCTGAAGAACATATTTCAAATTTTCTAATTCTGTCTTGAACGTATGACAGAATTTGAAATTCTGAAACATGCTGTTTAAAAAGTGTTAATTAGCCGTTCGAAAATTCAAGAGGATTTCCACCCCAGAAGCCACCAGAATGCCCCATTTGGTATCTCATTTCCCAAAAATTTCTGGGGGAGAACCCCCCCCCCGAGCCCCCTACAAAAGCTCGTGCCTTCGGCACTCGCGGCAGATGCC
This sequence comes from Pictodentalium vernedei, assembly GCA_031216915.1. Classification (NCBI taxonomy): domain Eukaryota; kingdom Metazoa; phylum Mollusca; class Scaphopoda; order Dentaliida; family Dentaliidae; genus Pictodentalium; species Pictodentalium vernedei. Next base: position 451,923,686 of record CM062294.1, on the reverse strand, counting down.
TTCGGCATCTGCACAATCCCCCCCCCCCCTTTGAGAATTCCTGTATCCGCCACTGAGCCCACCTTAGTGTCCGAATCAGGTCGAGGAAAATCTGTCGAACTTCGTGCGCAGCGAAATTAAAACGGAGGAGGTGCGAAAGGTTGATCTCAAAATTAAGAGATGGAAAAACGAGAGGGGGGGGGGGGTGAAATTCCTAACGGGTTTATCAAAAAAGGGGGAGAGGAACTCGAGGAAAGACCAACTGCCCTGTTCAACTTATCCTATAAAATCAAGAGGTCCCAAAGGAGTGGAGAGAAAGCAAAGTGACTTTTATTCAAAAGAGGGGGAAAAAGACGTTTTGGATAACTATCGAGGGATTTCTGTCAATAGCAGCATTGGAGAAGTTTTCTGTAAATTCTTGTATGGGAGACTAGAGGAGGAGGGCAGTCACTGGCCATCTTTTTACGGTATCCCAAATGACAGAATCCGCGAAAGCAAAGAAGAAAAAGATGTTGATGGCCTTTTTGGATGTTAAAAAGGCATACGATAGAGTATGGAAGGGGGGTATGTGGCGCAAGCTGGAGACTCTGGGCTTGGGAGGCGGGTTTGTTGGAATTATGAAAGCATTATATAAAGACGTACAGATTGAACTTAGCCTGGGAAACATTACAACTAAACGTGTGCCTATGGAGATGAGCTTAAAACAGGGGTGTATCCTTTCGCCAATTCTGTTTGCATTGTACATCAAAGGTTTAGGAAATGAACTCCTGCATAGTGACGAGGGGGTTGCAGTTGGGGCTGTTTTTGCAGACGATATGGTACTAGTGTCAGAAAGCGAAGAGGGGCTAACGAAAATACTGGGAATTGTTGGGAGATATTGGAGCAAATGGAGACTCGAACTTAATGAAAGCAAGAGCAAAGTTATACCTGTGGGTCGCAAAGTGGACCCCGCTCGAAGGTGGAGAGTGGGGGAATTCTGCAATCCGGAAAGTAGTAACAAACTTCTTAGTATAGGAGAGACAGGTGACTAGGAGTATTTGGGTGTAAATATAAGCATCACAGGAAAATGTACCTACCGAAACCACACAAATAAATTGATTCTGAATGGGAAGCGAATCCTTAACCAAATGAAACTTATAGGGAGAAACAGTTTCAATAAGGTTTTCGTGGGGAAAACCATTTGGGAAATGGTGGGTCTGCCAAGAATAACATACGGTACGGAATTGGTACCCCTAAACCAGATGAGCGTAAAGAGCTTGGAAATCCTGCAGAACGAGGTAGGCCAACGGATAACGGGGTCGAGTAATGCCGCAGCGCTAGAAGCAATCGGGCGAGCTTGGGTGGATGAGGATCAAGGACAGGATAGACCTATTGAAATTCAGTTATCTTAATTATTTGGTAAATCTCCCCGACAGCCGATGGTGTAAAGTAATGTTCCTGAGAACTTTCAACTCAAATATCAAGACGGGGTGGATGGTCGAAGTGAGGGAGCTGGTAGAAAACTACTCATTGGAGATCTCAGACCTAGACGTTGGGGGCAAACCAGGGTAAAATCGTCAGAGAAAGGGTCATGGAGGATTGTAACCGTAATTGTCGAGAGGGTGTCAAATCAAAGAAGTCTTTGGGTGGACTGCGTGATAAAGAGAAACCTGGTTTTGAAGAGTACCTTTATGGCACCTTTGAGGGTCACTGTTGTTCAAGCTGAGGTTGCGGTCCCTGGAACTGAGGGGGAAACAAGTGAGAAACAGTGAAAGGGAGTGCCAGATGTGTAATTTGGGCGTGGTGGAGACCCTGGAACACTTTCTTCTAGAATGTCCAAAATACCAGTCTAACAGAATAAGATTCACTGGGAGTATAATGGGAAGTGGGATGGGAGAACGAAGGACATGTGGGTAGTGGGAGAGGGTTAATATGCTATCTGAGAGATCGGGAAGAATGGGGCAAGGGATGTCATGAAGCAGTTCGTGAGGAGAGAAGAAGCGTGGGAATAGGGAGGCAGTTGGGAGTCCAGGGGTAACCAAGGCCTTCACATCCGAGAACCGCGACAAATCAGCGGCCGGCCAAAGTGTTGTTATTATTATTATATACACGTAGTTTCCTGCCACGCCCTCTTTCAGCTCAATTTGTTCCCATATAAGTGTGCTTCTAAGTTGAAAACTCAATTGAAGCTGTTTTCTGAACAGGGCTCTAGTACAAGGGGTGAGGAGTAGTCAGAGTAGTAGGCTCACCCAAAACAGCTTCATTTGAGTTTATTCGATGCAAGTGGGGAGGGTGCGAGGTCAGAAATATCCAAGACACGGTGGGCTGTCCACGGTTCGGTCTGAGGAGAGAATTGCATAACACAACTGTGGGGGGAATGTGTAGTGGGGGGGGGGGGGGATTTACGTCAATGGCTATGTCCCAAGTGCCATTGTCAAAAATACAGATGAGAGTGAATTGCCGGTCGTTTACGATCATATACGGTTTTCTTTTAGAATCACCGCAAAATAGTTCAAGTCGTTTGTTGTGCTTGGATTCCGAGAAAATGTTCCCACACTGCAAACTATATATATTCGTTAATATTTTTTAATGTAAGATTTAGGAGAAAATTTCGATATAACCGAATTTCTTAAACTGCATCACCCAAAGCCTCCAGACATGTTAGCAGGAGAGTTTATTTAAATTCACCCATCACCCTACAGTCTGCTTCTTGCAAACAATTACAACGAATTCAAATCCCCACAACCAGCGACATGAAATCTGCCAGTAGTGTCAAGGAAGGTAAATCAAGTATTCATCAATTTTTACCATTTCTTACTCTCTCCGAATGTGGGATATTATTTTCCTAATCAAAAGTATGTTTCAAAATGTTTACAAACCTTAAGGGGCTACATAAGTAAATTAAGTAATGGAAATTGGAATTTTGTTTACGGTATTTTGAGTTTATAACCTCTGGCTCTGATATTCCTTAAAAGTTAAATTCAGATTAAATATACACAAATTATACATCAAAATGAAGGTTGGGATGTATAGAACACGAAACACATATGTAATCAGCTCATAGAGTTGACAGCAGGCACCACTAGTTCCTTGAAATCTGCTATCGTATTCGTACCAGAACTGATAATAAAATAATATTCCGCAAGAACAGCTCATGGTCGAATGTGCTTCAGATATTCAATAACAAGGCTAGGCATTCAAAATACTTTCGAGTGCAGCGATAGGACTTCATTTTGGAAAAGGACAACACTGTCTGCATTGTTTATTGAAGATGGTTTCCATGCTTGACAGACATGGAAACCATCTTCAATAAAAAATGAGGTTTCAGCCAACTAAATGCAACATAATGCATCTGACAAGGAAAAAGAAAAATTCAAACAAATACACTTACTCTTTAAAAGGTACGGATCTTGCACCTCTTGGTGCCATAAATTATTTAGGTGTTACTATAACTAATGACCTTCGATCTTAGACAACTCGTACCCTGGACGATTCGTACCCTGGACAATCGTACCCTAATATCGGGGTACGAATTGTCTCGTATAAAGGTACGATTTGTCCCGTGTAAAGGTACGAATTGTCCCGTGTAAAGGTACGAATTGTCTAGTGCAAAGGTACGAACTGTCTCATTAATTATCATAAAAAATTCACTCACGTTTTAGAGAGCGGCTTCAGCCTTGAGCCAAATGAGTTCGACAAAACCAGTGACAAACAGAAACAGGAAAAAGATGACCAATAAAAAAGACATATGTTCCATTGTTTAATTATTTAATTAACGGCCAAAACCGACCAGCTTTTTTTTGGAATGAGGGGTCATAAGCTATGTTTTTGAGACAAAAAAAATAATTTAATAAACGGCCAAAACCGACCAGCGCTATTCACAAAAATCGCCATTCAAATTTTGATGTTTTAAACTTTTGTCACAAAAACATAGCTTATGACCCCTCATTGGAATGAGGGGTCATAAGCTATGTTTTTGAGACAAAAAAATTATTTAATTAACGGCCAAAACCGACCAGCGCTATTCACAAAAGGTGAAGCTAGAGCGGGCAAGTCGACACCACCCTTGTGATGTCGGAGTCTCGATACATTATTGTCCAAGTTATGTTGAGGTGTTCGTCGACAGTCTTTGTGAATTACAAGATGAAAATTTCCCGATGAGAATATATATGAAATACGTATATACGTATATGTGCTAGCACATTTAGGCCATTCGATCCGAATGTTGGGGGAGGGGCGGGGGGTATCAAAGAAGTATCAAATTGTGCAAATGCTGCATCCTAGTGATACAGGATTTGCGAAATTTACGCAAAGGAAATGTCGTATCCGCTGGAACAGATGTCTGATCATGCCTCTATAGGTTCATGAATGTGTCATGGAAACCGTAACCAATAAATTGAATTTGTCTTGGTACTGCATACACACCAGTGTCAGTTACACTGGTGTGCATGTAGTACCAAGACAAATTTGACAGTGCTGGCTGGTTATACAGGCAGCCAACACTGGTGCAAAATCACAGACCTGTAGGACAGTAATTTCAAATCGACACGCTTAAAGTTTTAAGTTTCGCCTCACCCATAAATGCGCCCATGATAGTGATTATCATTTACTCGGGTCTCTGTGAACTTATAGTGCATTTTACTTGTGCATTTTGTGTGTGCTATCTTTGTGTGTGCTATCTTTGTTTTGTTATTTGTTAGTAATATATTTCTTGGATTAATAAATGTTTCTTGGATTAATAAATGTCAAACGTGATTTTCATGAATAGTTTTGCTTATTTTTTAGTAATGTAGTCTCCATGGTATGAATCCTTTAGGGTATGACTTGTCCAGAGTCGGGGTACGAGTTGTCCAGAGTCGGGGTATTTTTTAGTAATGTAGTCTCCAGGGTATGAAACCTTTAGGGTACGAGTTGTCCAGAGTCGGGGTACGAGTTGTCCAGAGTCGGGGTACGAGTTGTCCAGAGTCGGGGTACGAGTTGTCCAGAGTCGGGGTGCGAGTTGTCCAAGGAAAGGTACGAGTTGTCCAAGGAAAGGTACAAATTGTCCAGGGTACGAATCGTACAGGGTACGAGTTGTCCAACTCCCTTCCAGAGCTGAGGGTTTGATGCTACAACATCATCAAAGGCGACTTCAACATCCAGACCAAGTTTTATGCCTTAAAGTATTCTTCCAATGAATCGGCGATCCTCGCTACAAATTGAAGGAAGGGGATCGACATGGTTCATTCATAAAACAAGTTGAAAGGGGAGCGGGTCTTTTCGGCCTCGGGAACATTCGGCCTCGGGAACATTCGGCCCCGGGAACACTCGGCCTGGGAACATTCGGCCTGGGAACATTCGGCCTCCGTTTCCATCAAGGAAGACTAAGAAAGACGGGGTTTAATATGAGTTTAAATACCTTTATTACAACTAACAACAAAAATAAATACCGCGTCGTATAAAATATACACAATATAAAATACATTTACACTTTATATATACTGGCACACAACTTCAAAAATCTAGATGTAGTTATATCATTCTCTTTATATTTCTCCGACGCTTCCTCGATCTAACTTCTTGGATACCTTTGGACAAGCAAGATTGATATTGGACTCGAATGAATGAAAAGTTTCAGCGTGCCGAAGGCGCACAGGGACGATGTGGGATTTAAATCCCTTGCGACCAGAATAACTTCGCTTTATATTTGTATTTCCTTATGAATACTGAAATCGCAGTTTGTTAGTTTTTTAGAAAAACGTTAAAAGAAATCCAAACAGTGGCTGTTTTGGGAGTAGCCCCAGCATGTTATCCATAACGGTTGCAAAAAGAATGAATGAATGAATGAAAAGTTTTAGCGCGCCGAAGGCGCGCAGGGGCGATGTGGGATTTACAAATCCCTTGCGACCCGGGTTACAAAAGGAAAAAAATCCACTTGCTTTATACCTTTATTTGCTTACGAATCCACGAGAGTTTTTTAAAGCTAGAAGTTAAACATCAACCTATAAGGGAGAGGGCTATAGTTACAGTCCACATAAAAATGTTTAAGTGTTCCAAAAAAAAAAAATTGTAAAAACAATATATATGATCAAGAGCGATCAAATCAATCAAGCTTCAGTCGTACTGTAAAAACGCTGTATGAGTATCTCATCAGAGGCCAGAACTTTGATCACTATTCATTATGGATCGGTCTCGTGCTCAATATATTTCGACTTTAGGAATAAAGGTAGGTCGTATATATTATTCTTTAAAACAAATATTCTGGAAAAACTCCTAATATACAAACAAAAACAACAAAATGAACTAAAAAACTATTTTTTAAAGTTATTTTCAACTTCCAAACTCAGAAATTTTTTTACCAAAAGTGGGAACATTCGGCCTCAAAAGTGAGAACATTCGGCCTCGACTGAGGCCGAATGTTCCCGGAAAAATACCTGGGGCCGAATGTTCCTGAGGCCGAAAAGACCCGGACTCGTTTAAAGCATGCCTCTGTTCTAAAAATAAAACTCGAAAGGCAGATAGGACGCCTCGCACATCATCCATAAATGAGAAACATGAGTCGATTCGACACGGCGATTTCCCCCAAAATGATTTCCAGAAAGTGGACTCCATCACAAATACGTCTCTTGTGCCTTCAGATTGCAACTATACTGTTAGTTTGAAAGTTGTCTTACAGGGAGTACTCCGTCGTGTGTTTCGGCAAATACCAATGGGTGGCGATACCCGTCCGGGACGACCCGCGCTGTGTCCTTGGGCAAGGCACTTTATCCCGGTTGCCCACATGGGGGCAAGATGACGCTGTGTACTGAGGCGTACTGCACGTCGATGGTGCACATGTCTTCAACCACTGTAACTCTGCTTGAGCGGAGCTTGAACAGAGTTAGAATGTTGAGGAGCTGACAGTTGCTCATCGTTGCTCTGTGGTTCTCCCCGGGTACTCCGGCTTCCTCCACCCGTAAAACTGTCACAGTCACAATTATTAGCCATTATGCATAAGTATGTGACCTTAAACCCCAATAAATGAAAATAATTAAATAAATAAATAAATAAATAAATGAATTGCTGTAATAGAACACGATACGATATGAGTACGAGTTGTTATGACGAAGTTGCATTAAGGAATTAGCAACGAAACAAGTTGAAATGAGTCATCACTTTTATGTGTCTCCATGATGTGACATTAGGAGTACTTTTGACGAAGTGAGTAATTAATATGTTCCTGAAAATAGACATTTGGAGGACTGGTTAGGATATATGAAATATATATATATATGTTTCTAGAATATAATATTAAGAGGAAACCGTGTGAGATATAGAGTAAATTGCTGGACATTCTCCATATACGTTGTAGGTGAATATGCGTCTAATAAATTGTTTGTTGAATTGATACAGCTGGCTCGTTACTATTTTCATCTGAAGTGACATGAAAGCAGGACCATGTGAGATCCTGGCTTTACTTTTTTATAACTGTGTTGACTGACCGTCACATATCCATCCTTTTAGTCAATATTGAAACCAAAATGTCTGTTCGCCACGTGATCCGGGTAGTGGGACTTTATTTTGGGCGTTTTTTTAACTTTTGATATACTCATTTCTTGTGAAAACAAAATCCATGTTTTGAAATCAGTTCAACCGATACTAACCCGTAAAACACGATACTACGATACTATACGATCAGTCATGATCATACTCTGACGAACACTTGAAAGAAACTAGCGACAAATCGAGATGAAATGGATTATCACTTTTATATGTCTCCTTAATGTGACATTAGGGAGACTTTTGGTGAAACGCGTGATTGATATGTTCCCGTAATATGACATTAGGAGGACTTCACAATATAATTCAAATATATATGCTTTATGAATAAAATATTAAGAGGACTGCGTATAAGATATTATGTAAATTGCTGACCGCCTATCATATATTATTAACTTTGGCTGAAATACGTATTTCATATGTCCCCGTAATTAGACATTAGGAGGACTTGTGACGAAATATGGAATGTATATGTCTCCTTAATGTAACATTAGGAGGACTTTGTATGAGATATTGTGTAAATTACCTACTGCCCTTCATATACGTTGTAAGTGCCTATGTGTCTGCGGTGTTGTTTATCGAATTGATAGAGCAGGCCCGTGACTATTTTTATCTGGAGTGACATAAAACTGGGCCATACATAGATTCTGCCGCAAGATTGAATCCCAGATATCTGTTGGTCACAAGAACTGGCTAATGGACATTTATTTTGTGCGTTGTTTTTGCACTTTAGATATATTCGTTTCTTGTGAAACAAAATTGTATTTCGAAATCAGATCAACCAACACTAGACCATAAAGAACGATACGATATGACTAATCATGATCATATTCTGACGAACGCGGGAAAGAACAAGCAACAAAATGAGATGAACAGGATATCACTTTCATATGTCTCCTTAATGTGACATTAGGGAGACATCTTGTAAAATACCTGATTGATAGGTCCAGATAGTTAGACACTAGCAGAGGTTCTCAATATATTGCACTTAGGTATGTCTTCTGAATATAACATTATGAGGATTTCGTATGCGATAGGGTGTAAATTTCATGTATTATTAACTTTTGGTGAAATGCCTAATTGACATGTTCCCTCAATTAGACATTAGTAGGATTTGTGATGATATATCAAATGTATATGTCTCCTGAATGTAACATTAGGAGGACGTCGTATGAGATATTGCAGGCCGTCCTCCATAAACGTTGAAAGTGCATATGTGTCTAATGAGATGTCTGTAGCTCGACCGCTCCTATTTTCATTTTGATTGATAAAAAACTGGCACATATGAAATTCCGCCTTTATTTATTCGCCATGTGAACTGATTAATGGGAATTTATTTTCTTTGTTTTTGTTTATGTACTGGATATATTCGATTATTGTGAAAGCAAAGTCGTGTTTCAAAATCAGTTCAGCCAACACTAAACCCCAAAACACAGTACGATACGATCAGTGATGATCATATTCTGACGAGCGCTTGGAGGGAACAAGCAACCAAGCGAGATAATATGGATTAACAGTTTTATTATGTCTCCTTAATGTGACATTAGGGAGACTTTTGCTTAAACACGTGATTGATATGCTTCCGAAATGAGATATTAGGAGGACTTCACAATATATTTGAAATATATGTGCCTTATGAATAAAACGTATGAGATATTGTGTAAATTGCTGGCGGCCTTTCATATATCATAAAGTTTTGGTGAAATGCGAAATTGATATGTTCCCATAATTAGACTCAAGGAGGACTTGTGAGGATGCATGAAATGTATATGTGTCCTGAATGTAACATTAGGAGGACTTCCTATGAGATATTGTTTAAATTGCTGACCGCCTTCATATAGGTTGTAAGTGAATATGCGTCTAATGAATTGTTTGTTGAATTGATACAGCTGGCTCGTTACTATTTTCATTTGGAGTGACATGAAAGCTGGCCCATGCGAGATCCTGGCTTTACTTTTTTATAACTGTGTTGACTGACCCACATGTCCATCCTTTTGGTCAATATTGAAACCAAAATGTCTGTTCGCCACATGAACGGGTTAATGGGACTTTATTGTGAGCGTTTTTTTAACTTTGGGTATATTCATTTCTTGTGAAAACAAAATCTGTGTTTTGAAATCAGTTCAACCAATACCAACCCACAAAACACGATGTGATACTATGCGATACGAAAAGTCAGGACCATATTCTGACGAACACTTGAAAGCAACAAGCAACAAATCAAGATGAAATGGATTATCACTTTTATATGTCTCCTTAATGCGACATTAGGGAGTCTTTTGGTGAAACACGTGATTGATATGTTCCCGTAATAAGACATTAGAAGGACTTCACAATATAATTGAAAAATATATGTTTTGTGAATAAAATATTAAGTGGACTGTGTATAAGATATTTTATAAATTGCTGACCGCCTTTCATATATTATTAACTTTTGATGAAATACACATTTCATAGGTCCTCGTAGATAGACATTAGGGGGACTTGTGACGATATATGAAATGTATATGTCTCCTTAATATAACATTAGGAGGACTTTGTATGATATATCGTGTAAATTACTGATTGCCTTCATATACGTTGTAAGTGCACATGTGTCTAGCAACAAATCGAGATGAAATGGATTATCACTTTTATATGTCTCCTTAATGCGACATTTGGGAGACTTTTGGTGAAACACGTGATTGATATGTTCCCGTAATTAGACATTAGGAGGACTTCACAATATAATTGAAAAATATATGTTTTGTGAATAAAATATTAAGAGGAATGGGTATAAGATATTGTGTAAATTGCTGACCTCCTTTCATATATTATTAACTTTTGGTGAAATACACATTTCATAGGTCCTCATGGATAGACATTAGGAGAACTTGTGAAGATATATGAAATGTATATGTCTCCTTAATGTAACATTAGGAGGAGTTTGTATGATATATCGTGTGAATTACTGATTGCCTTCATATACGTTGTAAGTGCACATGTGTCTACGGTGGTTTTTTATCGAATTCATAGAGTAGGTCCGTGACTATTTTCATCTGGTGTGACATAAAACTGACCCATACCTAGATTTCGCCTTTGTGTTTGATTATTGTGTTGCTGCGCCGTCAAATGTCCAGATTGTTGGGTCGAGAATATACTTTAATCCTAACTTAATCAATCATGAATAAGAAACTCTATTTCTGGTTTGTTATAAGTGTTTTTCCCATCTAACATGCCCGGGCACCCATCCTTTTACAAATTAAGATTGAATCCCAGATAACTGATGGTCATGTGAACTGGTTAATGGAAATTTATTTTGTGCGTTGTATTTGCACTTTGGATATACTGCTTTCTTCGAATTTCGAAATCAGATCAACCAAAACTGAACCGTAAAGAGCGATAGAATATGACTAATCATGATCATCTTCTGACGAACGCTTGAAAAGAACAAACAACAAAATGAGATGAACGGGATATCACTTTCATATGTCTCCTTAATGTGATATTAAGGATACTTCTTGTGAAATACGTGATTGATATGTTCATATAGTTAGTCACTAGAAGGAGTTCTCAATATATTGCACAAATGCATGTCTTCTGAATATAACATTATGAGGATTTTGTATGATAAGATTGTAGATTTCATGTATTATTAACTAACTTTTGGTGAAATGCCAAATTGACATGTTCCCTTAATTAGACATTATGAGGGTTTGTGATGATATATCAAATGTATATGTCTCCTGAATGTAACATTGGGAGGACTTCGTATGAGATATTGCAGGCCTCCCTCCATGAACGTTGAAAGTGCATATGTGTCTAACGAGCTGTTTATAGCTGGACCGTGGGGGTGCGGTGGCGTCGCGGTAACTGGTTCTCGTCAGATCACCAAAGATAAGCAACGTCGAGAGTGGTTAGTAGTTGCATGACCGACCATTTTTGCGTCTGATTCGCGCTCCCGCGTTGTGTTCTTGGGCAAGACACTTCACCCCGATTGCCTACATGGGGGCACGATGACGCTGTGTACTAAGGCGTACTGCACGTCGATGGTGCTTCAACCAATCTAACCTTGCCTGTGCCACGGTGCAGAGTTCAGAGTCACGATGTTGGAGAGCTGAGAGCTGCTCGTCGTTGCTTCATGGTTCTCTCCGGGTACTCCGGCTTCCTCCACCTGTAGAACTGTCACCGACATAATATGACCCTGGCTGTTAATGTGTCGTTAAACCCTAATAAAAAAGAAATTATAGCTGGACCGCTACTATTTTCATTTTGATTAATAGAAAAACTGGCCCATACGAGATCCCGCCTTTATTTATTCGCCACGTGAACTGATTAATGGGAAGTCATGTTCTATGGGGTTTTTTTGTTCTGGATATTATGAAAGCAAAGTCGAGATCAGTTCAACGAACACTAAACTGTAAAACACAATATGATACGATCAGTGATGACCATATTCTGACGAACACTTGGAAGGAACAAGCAACAACGCAAGTTGAAATAGGTTAACACTTTTATTATGTCTCCTTGATTTGACATTAGGGGGACTTTTGCTTAAATACGCGATTGCTATGTTCCCGTATTTAGATATTAGGAGGACTTCGCAATATATTTAAAATATATGTGTCTTATGAATAAAACGTATGAGATATTGTGTAAATTGCTGGCCGCCTTTCATATATCATTAAGTGTTGGTAAAATACGTAATTGATATCTTCCCATAATTAGACCTTAGGAGGACTTGTGAGGGTGCATGAAATGTATGTCTCCTGAATGTGACATTAGGGGGACTTCCTATGGGATATTGTATAACCTGCTGGCCGCCCTCCATATACGTCTTATTTGCATATGTGTCTACCGTGTTGTTTGTTGAGCTGATACAGCAGTCCTGTGCCTGATTCTTTAACTGTACCATACTAGATCCCTCGTTTATTTTTTACCACTCTACTGCCTACAATAACTGCAGCGCATCTTACTGTCCGTGCCTCACAGGTTCACTATCACCACCTTTTCTGCAGTTGACTTCCACAACGACGGCTCTCATTCTTACCACCCATAATTCTACCATTCAGACGTCTTGCTTCCAGTATAAGGCGTTTGCTTGGCTACCAGGACTACCAGGCTACCAGGACAATTGTCTTTCTGAGATGTGGTTATGAGCATGTCGTGGGCAAGTCCGCATTTTGCGCACAACACATACACCGCATCGGCACATGCCAAAAGTGGTGAGATGCACTTGTGTCCCTGTGCACAATGGATGCACGCTGCTTGCAGTACATAGGCACATACAGATGTTTTACTCCCAACTCTTAGACCACCACATAGCTTCTTTGCTCATAGCTCCTAGATGTTTCCCTTTTCGGAGGCTAGCTTTCAAATAGTCATAGGCGTTTCGGCTCTCATATCATGTGCATGGCTTCCTGGTTCTCCTGGACTCTCTAAGCACAACTTAATCTGCCCGGAATTACCAAATCTGTGTTTTCGTTATAAGTCGTCAACAATGCTTTCTTGTACAAGTGTGAATGTCTAATGTTAGTTCAATACTAAGGAGAAATTCCTGGGCGCAAACGACTCCTCAACTTTGCCAACTCTATTATAATTGTCCGAAACTAAATAATTTCAAAATCTCAAAATTTACTTTTTATATTACCGCTGTTGACAATGGAGTGATGTCCTGTGAGGCATAGCATGTTGGAATGCATGCATCTACGTAATAGGTCATTACCTTTTCGTCCCTATTCTTATTGATCCATCTTTTGACCTAGGAAATGACACCCTAGTTGCGATGGATACTATAATGTCACATGGATTTTTATGGTATCGTGCATAACCAGCCATGTTGTGAGTGTATACCCAGGTAATGGTGGAGTTTCTCTGCCTATGCAGTGCGTGTTGTAATTTTGATGCATACTTCCATCGATCAATTTCGATGTTTGGGATCACATATGCTTTTCTGTTATGTTACGTGTTGCTATAGGGACGGAAGGCTTGCCATAGTTCGAGGTGTTTTCTGAGTGTGTTCTGTTGTTGGGAAATTACCAGAAATATCCCATCAATGACAGACATAGATGAAACTGAGCATACAAAATCTTTAAATTAGTGTTTCTCCCATACATTTGGCTAGTAGGTGTTAAGTAAATTCCCACTTTTAGCCTACACACAACCGCCTACTACCCACAAATATCCTAGGTGATACATCAACAATATAACCCTGTCTTTTCGAGACCCTGTTCTGGCTACCATTCTACCAATCCCTTGCCGTGCTGTGTTGTATCCAGGGGATGCGTGGTCATGGACAGTTCTCTCTGCCTCAATGTGACAGAATCGACCAATCAAATCGATCGATCAGGATTAATGTCTATCACATGATTTGAGTGACTTCTTCCTCCTCTGGGTATTTCGGAAACATTTAGCAATCACTCGTACAGTGGCCACTGGTTGGAAGCTCATGATGTCCACTGGTTGGAGAGGTGTGGTACTTTTGGGACTGCTGCTTGCTTGTGGATCAGAATCGAAGAGATCATTATCGACAGACGACAAACCGATAGCCCTACTGCTATCGGTGACTACCACCTACTGCTACCAGAGTCTCATATCACTGCACTGCTGTATAAAACCACTAAGGATCTTGCTGTTCGTGCCTCACAAGTTCAATGTTAATATATGTCCTGTTGTGGATCTCGAATATAACTATTTTTAGTTTTATCACACATAATTCTGCCATTCCAACGACTTGGTATCCATTCTAAGTTTTATGCTTGGATCCCGGTGCTATTTTCTTTCTGAGATGTGATTATGTTCAAGTTTGCATTTTCCAGACAACGTATACAACACATATGCACATGCCAGAGTTACCGACATGTGCTTGTGTACGAGTGCAAAATGGGTGCACTTTACTTGTAACTCTTGGGAACATACAGATATTTTACTACTAATTCATAGATCATCACATAGCCTCGTGGCTTTTAGCTCGGAGATTATTGCCTTTTTCGAGCCTAGTTCCTACATAATCGTTGTACCGTCTCCACTTTGGTGGCAGTATCAACCGCAAGGTACAACAAGTGACTGGCCCAGGTCAGCCGTAGTTGACCTTAACTTATAGGTTAGTGGTGCGTGAGTCATGTCGGAGATGTGAAGCCTTTGATCGGTTAATGGCGGTATGAAGGAGTGATGGCCGAGATTGAGACCCTGACTGTGCCTATGGCGAGTAGGGTTTGAGGATGGTTTCTCTAACTGCCCCACCCCCGGTTCCCTTGAGATCTTTGAGCAGACCGAAAGGGGCTACAGCTCTGCTGGTTAATTTATGGCAGAAACGTTTGAGGGTCAGTTTTCTACCAACTCTTACGCCCTGAAACCGTGCTTCCTCGCAACTCATGATCCTTCCCGAAGAGTTCCCCTGTTATAGGGATTGGGTATTCACGTTTGCTGATTTAACTAACTGCGATGTTGACACATTAAGTTTTTTTCTTCATTTCGACCACAATTCGTTCTGGTCGTCCAATGCGTCCAGGAATCGATTCTCAGTCATGCTCCCTATGCGTTGGCGAATCTGGAGAGATCAACATAGTTTTCCCCAACCTCATGGAGGTACATGAGGTAAAAGATAAAGAGTAGAGGGCTAAGTACAGGTCCCTTAGGCGTCCCGGCCTTGACTGAACCTCCCTGACGATTTCCCGGTTCACTCTGACCTTAATTGATCTGTCTCTCGGTGAGGATAAAATTAACCACAGGAGCTTATTTGAGAACCCAAGTTGGAAGAGTTTGATGTTTTATCCATCATGAGGTTTTGTCCATTTGTTTATTAAGGGGTATGGTGTTTTGTCCGCATGGGGTTTTGTCCGGGCTCTTTCATGGCATTTTGTCCGTATGGGGGTTTGTCCTTTGAAATTTAGTCTGCGCATTCGTACTCTTTGTCGCCATGGCATTATCCAAGGATACTTATGAAAAAAAGAAATGCAAGTTCAGTTCTGGTAATATATTTTTTTTTATCCGTAGACCAAATGCAGTAGCATTTAATGCACAGCTACCTGAGTGTCTTTGGTTAGATTTCAACCAACCATGACCACGCGAGACGCTATATGCTTTCAACAGATTTTTCGACAAAGCGTGCATCCGGGGCACTCGCTATGGGCTTGAAAACCATACCAAATCGAAGCTTTGAACAGTACAGGTCGACTGTACAACATTTCATTTCAACTCGATTGAAAGGCAAAAGGCCACGAATGTCCGAAGTTGATAGGGGTAGGACTATTGCTCTAATTATGCAGGCCCATTCGCAACGTCTCGTCGCCCAGCAAATTGGTGTCCTTGAGTCAAAAATATTTTTTTAGTCGGGCGTCTGGGAGCCACAGAAAGAGTACCTGAGCGTCCCCAGACAAAACGGCGCTAAATCGCCACATCAAGACTGAGGCATACGTCTCTCACACCGTAACCGATTTCAGGCGGCGACGGAGACGCCGCGCCAGGTTGTAGGCACCCATGGTCGCCGAATGTGTCCAAGAACAGTTAGGAATCGGTTGGGGGAGTTCAATTTAAGGCCACGGCGAACCTACATTGGGCAACAACCTACACCCAGGCGACGTCAACGCAGTGACGTGGCTAGAAGCTTCCGATTGGGGTGGGGGGGGGGGCGGTAGGGTAGTGGATTTCTAACTGGGAGGGAACGGGAAGATATTTCCCCATCCAGATCTCTCCCCCTAGTTGAAACTTCACTACCGACAAAAGTTTAGAAAAGAAAGCCATGAAAGGGGGCATGGAACTGGTTTGAGTAACTGAAATGCCAACATATTTATGATAGAATTATCAGGTTATTATTATTTGGTATTATTCTGGGAATTGAATATGTGCTAAACAAATGCTCAAGCTGAGAAGTTTGAGCAATTCACACTGTCCTAACATTAAATCAGACCTTATGCAGGAATGATCATTTTTTGATGTTTCATCATTTTGTAACTGTGAATTATAGAATTAACTTAGGATAACGATTTGACATGATGTGATTTTCTTGAAGTGCATTTGGAGGATTTTGTTTTATTACTGTAAGTAAACGTAGGCTACTTACTATAGAGATCTCGTACTGATTGACATCATTCTCATGAAGCTCGATATTACGTACACTATATGTAAATAGTTACAGTTTGAGTTTTTGCCGATTTGAAATCAAGTTGGAATTTTGGGATGTAAAGGAGACATCAGCATCGCCAAAGAAGCTCTGAAATCCAGATAGAATAAATCTGCCACTTCCCATAACTTGGCGTCCGAATTTACAACTTTTGGAAATTTTTGCCAGGATTGATGTGGAGGGGGGGGGGTGCCCCCCCCCTCCCCCCACCCACACACACACACACATCCCCTGTCGCCACGTCCCTGCGTCAACGTTGATTGCAATTGCTGCGGACAAACGCACCAAATTCGTTTCTCATGGCCCACTGGAGACACGTGTATTATTCACTTACGAGTCTCTGTTCACGCTTCACAGGTCAGATGGACGACAATTTTGCTATCGACGTCGAGGTGACCGATATTCTGACGTGTGCGTTAGAAGCGCGTCGACTTCCCAAACAACGTCACTCAGCTAACGCAGGCTCTTTCTGTCCGAGTGGAATAACATCCAACAACTTGATGGGATTAATGTTAAGGAGAATTAGATCGGCGACTGAAACACGAGGTGGTTACACCCGCTATTGATTTTGATCAGGAACTGCCATGGGGTACCCACGATTGAAAGTGATCCATGCAAATGTCCTCTGTGTTAAGACAACAAATCTCGTCAAAATTTAATCAGTAATGAAGAAATAAAATCAAAATCCGAACAATGAAATAATCATTCATAACACATTGGAAATATTGCCACAGAAAAAAACGTTTCTTTTTTTCGCTAGTACAGTAAGGTGAAATGATCACAATGTGTGGTTCAGGCGGCTGTAAAATTCGCGCGAAAGGCTTTACAACAACAGCCTCTATGGCATCGGCAATTCCAGGGCTACGAATTATTTCTGACCAGACAGTGCGCAACCTCCTTCGTGGTACACGTGCCCTAGCCAGACGTTCTTTCAGAGCTGTGGGTTTGATGCTACAACCCCATCAAAGGCGACTTCAACATTCAGACCAAGTTTTATGCCTTAAAGTATTCTTCCAATGAATCGGCGATCCTCACTACATATTGAAGGAAGGTGTTCGACATGGTTCATTCATAGAACAAGTTGAAAGCATGCCTTTATTCTAAAAATAAATTTCGGAAGGCAGATATGATGCCTCGCACATCATCCATAAATGAGGAAGATGTGTCGACTCGACGCAGCTCTTTCCCCAAAATGATTTCCAGAAAGAGGACTCCAACACAAACACATCTCTTTGTGCCTTCAGATTGCAACTATACTGTTGAACTCCGCCTTGTGTTTCTGCAAATACCAATGGGTGGCGATCCCCGTCCGGGACGAACTGCGTTGTGTCATTGGGCAAGGCACTTTATCCTGGTTGCCCATATGGGGGCACGATGACATCGTGTACTAAGGCGTACTGCACATCTGTGGTGCACATGTCCTCAACCGCTGTAACTCTGCTTGAGCGGAGCTTGAATAGAGTAAGAATGTTGAGGAGCTGACAGATGCTCGTCGTTGTTCGGTGGTTTTCTCCAGGTACTCCGGTTTCCTCCACCCGTAAAACTGTCACGGTCATGATTAGCCATTGTTCATAACTATGTGACCTTAAACCCAAATAAATAAATAAATACCAATGGGTGGGCGTACTGAGCGGCGGGCATAGGTGGACAAATAAGTCATGAAGTCTCGAGCAAAATATTTTTTGTCAGAATAATTTGGAAAATTCCCACTCTTCAATTTCTGATGGCGCTTCTGGCGGTGTGGTTATGTCCTAGGCTTTCTGGTGCATTCGAGGGTACAAGTCCACTCCCTCAATGCTTGCAGCACCATTGAAAGTGGTTTTACCATAATTTGCAATTTTCCAACGCGGTGAATGACAGATTTGAATTGCTGTAAAAGAACACGATACGATATGAGTATGAGTAGTTATGACGAAGTTGTCATTATGGAATTAGCAACGAAACAAGTTGAAATGAGTTATCACTTTTATGAGTCTCCATGATGTGACATTGGGGGCGTGAGTAATATGTTCCTGTAAATAGACATCGGGAGGACTGGTTAGAATATATGAAACATATATATATGTTTCTAGAATATAACATTAAGAAGACACCGTGTGAGATATAGAGTAACTTGCTGGACATTCTCCATATACGTTGTAGGTGAATATGCGTCTCATGAATTGTTGAACTGATATACTGGCGCGTTACTATTTTCATCTGAAGTAACATGAAAGCTGCCCATGCGAGATCCTGGCTTTATTTTTTTATAACGATGTTGACTGGCCGTCACAAGTCCATCCTTTTGGTCAATATTCAAACCAAAATATCTGTTCGCCACGTGAATGGGTTAATGTGACTTTATTTTGGCCGATACTTTTCGATACGATCAGTTACTATTGTTACTTCTCGGAAACCAACAGGGAGTATAGCCATTTCAGTTGTCAAAAGTTAGCTTTAATAATTTCATACTTTTCTTCCAGGTGTTTATGCTGATCGATATAGTGTTTTAGTGTTGTATAGGTGTGATTTGTAATAAAAGATACTTATATTAGTGTTTAGTTTAGTTTCTCTGTCGGATTTTAGTGGCGTGTTCCCTATCTTCGCGCGGGTCATTTTCGGTGTTTTGTTTTGTTGTGTTTACGTTTTCGACCGCTTTCTCTCAAATTTTTAGTTCCTCTTTGTAATTTTGGCTTTGTAATTATTTGTAATCATGAATGGTAAGTGTACGACGGGTGTTCAGACGGAGGTAAGTATGGCTGTTAAGGGAGGTCTGAGGGAGGTGAGTCGAGGGGTGCAGGTGGGGGAGAGTGAGGATCCGGAGGCATGCAGACAGTGTAATATGAGGTATGGTGGTGATCGGTCAATGGAGAGTAGTGGGGTATGTGCGAATTGCAGGGATATTTTACAGTTGTTAGAGAAGTGTGTTGGATTCGAGCGGGAGATTGCAGAGCTGAGAGGGAGGTTGGGGAGGGCCGGTGTATCTGGAGTTACCCCGTTGAAGGTTACCTACGATGGTGAGGTGGAAGGTGGGTGGAAGGTCGTTGTGGACTCAAGGAGGAAACTGGAAAGCAGGAAACGTGGGGGAATAATGCTTGATGTGGGGGTGTAACTGAGGAGGGGGGTTCTAGTAGGAAAATTCGGAAGGTGGCGTCAGGTCAGGGCTGCGTCGAGTCCGGAAGCCAGAGTCGGCGTAAGGCTGCCAAGGTTGCTAGGCGGTGTTTAGAAAACAGGTTTAGTGTTTTAGACTCTGATACCCCTGGGGACGAGAGTGAGGGGGAAAGTGTGGGGGGTGAGATGGTTGTTGATGATGATAGGCCAGTCGGTGTAAGGAGGGCGGTCAAGAGAAAGAGGGGGCCAGGAGCTTGCAAAACGAGAGGAGGTGCAGAGGCTATAGGAACTGGGGCCAGAAGAAGAAAATTAGTGGTAGCGGGGAGCAGCATTGTACGTGGGATTGACAATGTAGTTTGTGGTCCTGATAGTTCCAATCGAACAGTCCTGTGCTTTCCGGGGGCGAAGGTGGAGGATCTCAGGGACCGGGTAGATGACATTGTGGCAGGGTCAGGACCGGAACCGGTAGTGGTGGTCCATGTGGGGACCAACAATATCAGGGAGAGAAGGTCAGTAAGTTTGGTGGAGTCGTATAGAGGCTTAGTCGGCAAACTGCTAAGTAGGAATGCAAGGGTAGTCGTATCCGGGGTCCTTCCTGTCCTTGGAGGTGGGGACGAACGGAACTCAAGGATTTTGGCGCTAAATGAAGAGTTAGAGGACTACTGTGTTGATCTGGGAATTCCCTTTATCGACCATTGGGACACGTTTTGGGGCAATGGGAGCATGTACGGGCGTGACGGGCTGCATCTTAGCAGGGCGGGGAAACGGGTATTAGGGGATAAAATTCTACGGGTAGCAGAGCCTTTTTTGGAGAGGAGCGGAGTGGGAGGTCAGAGGCAAGTATAACGAGAGTGGACATAGGTGGGGTGAACAAGAGTGAGGGGGACAGAATAAGTTTACCTAGACTAGCACCAGAAAACAATGGGCCCAATAGGCGGAAGGCAATGAACCTCGGTACCCTGAAAGTGGGTTATAGCAACATCCTGGGTCTCCACCGGAATGTGAGTGAAATTGCTACATTGATCGAGGCAGAGGAGTTTGATGTCATGGGCTTAAGCGAGACGTGGGTAAGACACGAGGAACGGGTAGACCAAGTAAGCGGGTGTGTGTGGATAGCTGTAGGGCGAACGGAAGGCCAGAAAAAGGGGGGAGGGGTAGGCATGTACATTAAAGAGGATTGAAAACCGTCGCTGATTACAGATCTGGAAGATATCATCACCTCGGCTGATGTGTCAAAAGAAATTGGATGGGTAAAGATCAGTCTGAGAAACAAAAGTATTGCCCTTGGGATTGTGTACTGTGCGGTGGAGGGAAGTAAACCCGAGTGGAATGACTCGATATACTCAACACTAAGGTCCAATATCACTGAACTAGAAAACAGGGGGCTCGGTATAATTCTGATGGGCGACTTTAATGGACACATAGGTGACAAGGAAGAAGGCATAGAGGGTGGGGACAAGAAAGTCAACAGGAATGGAAGGAAGCTGTTGAACTTCACAAATGAGCTCGGTCTGAAGATTCTGAACAGGGACGCTAGATGTAAGGGGAAATGGACCTGGGAGAGAAACGACAGAAAACCAATAATTGACTACATTCTCAGAGATATGAATTTATGGAGGGAGGTGATAAGGGTAGAAGTGGATGATGAGGGCAAAATGGAGTTGGATAGTGATCACAACTTGATTACAGTGACGATGAGGGCCAAAAACCTAGAGAAAAGGAAAGGAAGCTTCAAGGATATTTGGGAACTCAAAAAGGATGCCGACTGGGTGAAGTTCGAAGAAAAACTGAAACCAAAGCTTGCAGCCGTACACACGGGGGGTAGTGTCCAGAAGATGGCCGACGCCATAGTTGCGAGCCTAGTGGAGGCAGGGAAGGAAAGTGTAGGAAAGATTAGGGTGCCAACACAGGAACTTGGGTACAGAGTGAACGAAGAACTGAAAAGGGCCATAAAGGTAAGAAAAGCTAAATGTGCTGCATACAGGAGAAGTAGAAAACTTAAGGGGGTGGAAAGCAATGAGGCCATGGTAGCAAAGGAAGAACACCAACAAGCACGAAATAAAGTAAACAAGATAAAAGACGACAACCGGAGAGTGCGAAATAGCAGTCTTATTAGGACGATAAGAACGACGGGGGGTCGAGTTCGAGCGTATTTTGGAAATGGGTCAACAAACGTAACAAAGGGAATAACCAACATAGCATTAAAGTAGATGGCAGAGTTACAGAAGAGCGAGATCAAATCGCATTAGAACTAGTCAAGCACTGGGAAAAGGTAAACGATAAGCGATGGGGCATGGGGAACCCACCGGAGTGTCCGAACCAGGTCGAGGAAAATCTCTCGGACTTCGTGTGCAGCGAAATCAAAACTGAGGAGGTGCGAAGGGTGATCTGAAAATTGAGGAATGGAAAAGCGGGAGGGGTGGACGAAATTCCTAACGAGTTTATCAAAAAAGGGGGAGAGGAACTCTTGGAAAGCCTAACTGCCCTATTCAATTTAGCCATAGAAAAACAAGAGGTCCCAAAGGAGTGGAGGGAAAGCAAAGTGACATTTATTCACAAAAAGGGGGAAAAAGACGTTTTGGATAACTATCGAGGGATCTCTGTCAGTAGCAACATTGGAAAGGTTTTCTGTAAAGTCCTGTATGGGAGACTAAAGGAGGTAATTGAGGAGAAGGGTTTTTTGGGAGAAATCCAGAATGGCTTCAGGAAGGGAAGGAGAGTTACTGACCATCTTTTCACACTAACACAAATGATAGAATCCGCGAAAGCAAAAAAGAAAAAGATGTTTATGGACTTTTTGGATATCAAGAAGGCATACGATAGAGTATGGAGGGGAGGTATGTGGCGCAAGCTGGAGGCTATGGGCTTAGGAGGCGAGTTTGTTGGAATTATGAAAGCATTATATAAAGATGTACAGAGTGAACTTAGCCTGGGAAACATTACAACGAAACGTGTGCCTATGGAGATAGGCCTAAAACAGGGGTGTATCCTTTCGCCGATCCTGTTTGCATTGTACATCAAAGGTTTAGGAGATCAACTCCTGCGTAGCGAGGAGGGGGTAGCAGTTGGTGACTTGAAGATCCCAGGGCTAATTTTTGCAGACGATATGGTTCTAGTGTCAGAAAGCGAAGAGGGGCTAACGAAAATGCTGGGAATTGTTGGGAAATATGGGAGCAAATGGAGACTCGAACTTAATGAAAGCAAGAGCAAAGTTATACCTGTGGGCCGCAAAGTGGACCCCACTCGAAGGTGGAGAGTGGGTGAGTTTTGCATTCCGGAAGGGAGCAGCAAACTTCTCAGTGTGGTAGAGACGGGTGATTACGAGTATTTGGGGGTAAATATAAACATTACAGGAAGAGGCATCTACCGGAACCACACAAATAAATTGATTCTGAAGGGGAAGCGAATCCTTAACCAAATGAAACTTATAGGGAGAAACAGTTTCAATAAGGTTTTCGTGGGGAAAACCATTTGGGAAATGGTGGGGCTGCCAAGTATAACATACGGTACGGAAGTGGTACCCCTAAACCAGACGGCCGTAAAGAGCTTGGAAATCCTGCAGAACGATGCAGGCCGATGGATAACGGGGTCGAGTAATGCCGCAGCGCTAGAAGCAATCAGGGGTGAGCTTGGGTGGATGAGGATCAAGGACAGGATAGACCTGTTGAAGCTCGGTTATCTTAATTATTTGGTAAATCTCCCCGACAGCCGATGGTGTAAAGTAATGTTCCTGAGAATTTTCAACTCAAATATCAAAACGGGGTGGATGGTCCAAATGAGGGAGCTAGTAGAGAACTACTCATTGGAGATCTCGGACCTGGACGTTGGGGCAAACCAGGGTAAAAAAATCGTCAGAGAAAGGGTCATGGAGGATTGTAACCGTAATTGGCGAGAGGGGGTCAAATCAAAGAGGTCTTTGGGTGGCCTGCGTGATAAAGAGAAGCCAGGTTTCGAAGAGTACCTTGATGGCACCTTTGGGGGGTCACTGTTTTTCAAGCTGAGGTCGCGATCCCTGGAGCTGAGGGGAAAATTGGGAAAGACGGTGAAAGGGAGTGCCAGATGTGTAGCTTGGACATGGTGGAGACCCCGGAACACTTTCTTCTAGAATGCCCAAAGTATCAGCCTAAAAGAATGAGATTCACTGCGAGTATAATGGGGAAGTGGGATGGGAGAATGAAGGACATGTGGTTAGGGGGAGACTCAAAGGAGAGGGTTAATATGCTAATCGGAGAGATTGGGAAGAATGGGACAAGGGATATCATCAAGCAGTTCGTCTCCGAGTGTTGGGAGGAGAGGAGAAGCGTGGGAATAGGGAGGCAGTTGGGAGTACAGGGGTAACCATGGCCTTCTCGTCCGAGAACCGCGACAAATCAGCGGCTGGCCAAAGTGTTATTATTATTATTAGTCAGGATCATTTTCTGACGAACACTTGAACACTTGAAAGCAACAAGCAACAAATCGAGACGAAATGGGTTATCACTTTTATATGTCTCCTTAATGTGACATTAGGGAGACTTTTGGTGAAACGTGTCATTGATATGTTCCCATAATTAGATATTAGGAGGGCTTCACAATATAATTCAAATATATATGTATTATGAATAAAATATTAAGAGGACTGCGCATAATATATTATGTAAATTGCTGACCGCCTTTCAAATAGTATTAACTTTTGGTGAAATACGAATTTCATGTTCCCCGTAATTAGACATTAGGAGGACATGTAACGAGATATGAAATATATATGTCTCCTTAATGTAACATTAGGAGGACATTGTATGAGATATTGTGTAAATTACTGTCTGCCCTTCATATACGTTGTAAGTGCACGTGTGTAAGGTGTTGTTTATCGAATTGATAGAGCAGGCCCGTGACCATTTTCATCTGGAGTGACATAAAACTGGCCCATACCTAGATTCCACCTTTATGTTTGATTATTGTGTTGCCGCGCCGTCAAATGTCCATTTTGAAATACGTATCTGGTATGTTCCCATAATTAGACTGGCCGCCCTTCATATAGGTTGTAAGTGAATATGCGTCTAATGTATTGTTTGTTGAATTGATACAGCTGGCTCATTACTATTTTCATCTTAAGTGACATGAAAGCTGGCCCATGTGAGATCATGGCTTTACTTTTTTTATAACTGTGTTGACTGACCGTCACATATCCATCCTTTTGGTCAATATTGAAACCAAATGTCTGTTCGCCACGTGAACAGGTTAATGTGGCTTTATCTTGAGCGTTTTTTAACTTTGGACATACTCATTTCTTGTGAAAACAAAATCTGTGTTGTGAAATCATTTCAGCCAGTACTAGCCTGTAAAATACCATGCGATACTATACGATACGATCAGTCAGAATCATACTCTGACGAACACTTGAAAGCAACAAGCAACAAATCGAGATGAAATGGATTATCACTTTTATATGTCTCCTTAATGTGGCATTAGGGGGACTTTTGATAAAACACGTGATTGATAAGTTCCCGTAATTAGACATTAGCAGGACTTCACAATATAATTAGAATATATATGTATTATGAATAAAATATTAAGAGGACTGCGTATAAGATATTGTGTAAATTGATGACCGCATTTCATGTATTATCTTTTGGTGAAATGCGCATTTCATAGGTCCTTGTAGTTAAACATTAGGAGGACTTGTGACGATATATGAAATGTATATGTCTCCTTAATGTAACATTAGGAGGCCTTCATATGGTATATCGTGTAAATTACTGATTGCCCTTCATATACGTTGTAAGTGCCTATGTGTCTGCGGTGTTGTTTATCGAATTGATAGAGCACGTCCGTGACTATTTTCATCTGCAGTGACATAAAAATAATCCATACCTAGATTCCGCTTTTTTGTTTGATTATTGTGTTGCCGCGCCGTCAAATGTCCATATTGTTGGGTCGAGAAGCTACCTTAATCATAACTTAATCAACCATGATAAGAAACTCTACTTCTGGTTTGTTATTAGAGCTTTTCCCGTCCAACATGCCCAGGAACCCATCTTTTTTACAAATTTAGATTGAATCCCAAATATCTGTTGGTCACATGAACTGGTTAATGGAAATTTATTTTGTGCGTTGTTTTTGCACTTTAGATATACTCCTTCCTTGTGAAAACAAAATCGAATTTCGAAATCAGATCAACCAACTCTGAACCGTAAAGAACGATAGAATATTACTACTCATGATCATATTCTGACGAACGCTTGAAAAGAACAAACAACAAAACTTGGTGAACGGGATATCACTTTTATATGTCTCCTTAATGTGACATTAGGGAGACTTCTTGTGAAATACATGATTGATATGTTCATATAGTTAGACACTAGAAGGAGTTCTCAATATATTGCACATATGTGTGTCTTCTGAATATAATATTATGATGATTTTGTATGAGATAGAGTGTAAATTTCATGTATTTTTAACGTTTGGTGAAATACCTAATTGACATGTTCCCTTAATTAGACATTAGGAAGACTTGTGATGATATATCAAATGTATATGTCTCCTGAATGTAACATTAGGAGGACGTCGTATGAGATATTGCAGGCCGCCCTCCATAAATGCTGAAAGTGCATATGTGTCTAACCAGTTGTTTGTAGCTGGCCCGCTTCTATTTTCATTTTGATTGAAAAACACTGGCCCATACGAGATCCCGCCTTTATTTATTCGCAACGTGAACTGATTAATGGGAATTTATTTTCTTCGTTTTTGCTTTTCTACTGGATGTGTTCGATTATTGTGAAAGCAAAGTCGTGTTTCGAAATCAGTTCAACTAACACTAACCCGTAAAACACAATACGATACGATCAGTGATGATCATATTCTGAAGAACGCTTGGAAGGAACAAACTACAACGAGAGATGGAATGGGTTAACACATTTATTATGTCTCCTTAATTTGACATTAGGGAGATTTTTCCTTAAGCACGTGATTGATATGTGCCCGTAATTAGATATTAGGAGGACTTCACAATATATTTGAAATATATGTGTCTTATGAATAAAACGTATGAGATATTGTGTAAATTGCTGGCCACTTTTCATATATCATTAAGTTTTGGTGAAATACGTAATTAATATGTTCCCATAATTAGACTTTGGAGGACTTGTGAGGAGGGTGCATGAAATGTATATGTCTCCTGAATGTAACATTATGGGGACTTCCTATGAGATATTGTATAAATTATTGGCCGCCTTTCAAAAACGTTGTAAGTGCATATGTGTCTACCGTGTTGTTTGTTGAAGTGATACAGCAGGCCCGTGACTATTTTTTTATCTGTACCATACTAGATCCCACGTTTATTTTTTATCCCTCTACTGCCAACCACAACTATTGCGCATCTTACTGTCCGTGCCTCGCAGGTTCAATATCACCACCATTCTACCATTCAAACGTCTTGCTTTCAGTATAAGTCTTATGCTTGGCTACCAGGACTATTGTCTATCTGAGATGTGGTTAAGAGCAAGTTGTGGGAAAGTCCGCATTTTACACACAACACATACAGCGCATCAGCACATGCCAAAAGTGGCCAGATGCGCTTGTGTCCCAGTGCACAATGGATGCACGCTGCTTGCAGTACATAAGCACATACAGATGTTTTACTCCCAACTCTTAGACTACCACATAGCTTCCTTGCTCCTAGCTCCTAGATTTTTCCCTTTTCGGAGGCTAGCTCCCATAAAGTCATAGGCGTTTCGGCTCTCATATCATGTGCATGGCTTCCTGGTTCTCCTAGACTCCCTAAACACAGCTTAATCTGCCCTGAATAACCAAATCTGTGTTTTCGTTAAAGTCGTCAACAATGCTTAGACAATCTTTCTTTTACGTGTTAAGTGTGAATGTCAAATGTTAGTTCAATACTAAGGAGCAATTCCTTGACGCAAACGACTCGTGAACTTTATTATAATTGTCCGAAACTAAATAATTTCAAAATCTCAAAATTTACTTTTTGTTTTGCCGCTGTTGACAATGGGCTGATGCCCTGTGGGTCATAGCATGTTGGAATGCATGTACCTACGAAATACGTCATTGTCTTTTCATCCCTATTCTTATTGAGACATCTTTTGACCTAGGAAATGACGCTATAGTTGCGGTGCATACTATATGTCACAAGAATTTTTGTGGTATCGCGCATAACCAGCCATGTTGTGAGTGTATACACTGGTAATGGTGGAGTGTCTCTGCCTATGCAGTGAGGGTTGTAATTTTGATGCATACTTCCATCGATCATTTTTGATGATTGGGACCACATATTGTTTTCTGTTGTGTTGTGTGTTGCTATGGGGCGGAAAGACTGCAATAGTTCGAGGTGTGTTCGAGGTGTATTCAGTTGTAGGAAGTTACCGGAAATATCCCATCAATGACAGACATAGGTAAAACTGAGCACACAAAATCTCTAAATTAGTGTTTTCTCGCGTACATTTGGCTAGCAGGTGTCAAGTAAATTCCCACTTTTAGCATATACACAACCTCCTACTACTCACAAATATCCTAGGCGATATATCAACAATAGAACCCTACCTGTTCGAGACCCTGTTCTGGCTACCAGTCTACCAATCACTTGCCGTGTTGTGTTGTGTCTAGGCGATGCGTGATCATGGACAGTCCTCTTTGCCTCAATCTGATAGAATCGACCAATCAAATCGATTGATCAAGATTAACAAGGCAATCAGCTTGCTGCATTCAACTTATCCCAACGCACCATCTGTCCAAACCTGATATCACATGTGTGGTGTCCGACTAGTCGAATGTGATTAAGAGTTGTTAGAACTGTCACATGATTCGAGTGACTTCTCTCTCCTCTGGGCATTTCGGAAACATTTAGCAATCACTCGTACGGTGGCCACCGGTTGGAGGCTCATGGTAACCTCTGGTTGGAGAGGTGTGGGTACATTTGGAACTGCTGCTTGTGGATCAGAATCGAAGAAATCATTATCGACAGGCGACAAATCGATAGCCCTACTGCTATCAGTGACTACCACCTACTACTACCAGAGTCTCATATCACTGCACTAGTGTATAAAATAACTACAGATCTTGCTGTGCGTGCCTCGCAAGTTCAGTGTTAATATATGTCCTGTTGTGGATCTCGAATAAAACTATTTAAGTTTTATCACACATAATTCTACCATTCCGACGACTTGGCTTCCAGTCTAAGTCTTATGCTTAGCTCCCAATGCTATTGTCTTTCTGAGATGTTGTAATGTCCAAGTCTGCATTTTCCAGTGACGAATACAACACATATGCACATGCCAGAAGTACCGACATGTGCTTGTGTACTAGTAGAAAATGGATGCACTTTACTTGTAACATATGGGAACATACGGATATTTTACTCCTAATTCATAGACCATCACATAGCTTCTTGGCTTTTAGGGCGGAGATTATTGCCTTTTTGAGCCTAGTTCCTACATAATCTTTGTACTCTCTCAACTTTGGTGGCAGTATCAACCGTAAGGTACAACAGGTGAATGGCCCAGGCCAGCCGACACCACGAGACAACGGCTGCCCAGGCTTGCTTCATGCCGCTGCGTCATTTGGGTGAAGGTTTAACAGCAGCAACCTCTACGATTCTGCAATTCCAGGACTGCGAGTGATATATGAACAGTCAGTTCGTGATGCAGGTATCTGCGCCAGACGTCCCTCTAGAGCTGTGGTTTTGGCGCTACAGTAGTCAGCGGCGACTTGGTTATTACTAACGAGGTTTGTATTCTAGCGGACGCTTTCCACAGATCGTTGATCCTGGAAACAAAACGACGGAAGGTTTTTGACATGGTCCATTCATTAAACAAGGTGAACGCCTGGCTTTGTCCTAAAAATAGACACGAGAGGTACTCAGGACACCTTGACTAACTCCCAGAAATGAGTCGACCCAGCTCTTTTCCCGATAATGTTCTTCAGAAAGTGTACTCCAGCACACTTCCATCCTCACCCAAAGTACCTGTTGAGATGGATGTTCCTTCCTTCAGATGGCAACTATCCGATCAGTGTTTCTCCGAGTTTTTCGGCCTCACTCGTAAAACTGTCTGACACTGGCTTTCGAAAGTTTTGCTGCGCCCCAGAAAATAAATAAATGAATAAATAAATAAATAAATAAATAAATAAATAAATAAATAAATAAATAAATAAATGTCGCGCCCTGGGTGCAAAAACAAAATGACCGAATGAACCTAAAGTATGCCAGTCGACCACGATTGGCTGATCAATTCAGGCCGTTTCACATGTGACACTCATGATTCTGTTCAGACAGCGCTAGCGATGCGACAGAGCGATAAAGCGACAGAGTGACGATTCGCGAAGCGACTGGCGCAGCGATTTTTGTAAGCGTTTTTGGGGCCATCGCCTGGCGACAAACCTTCCATTGACCAATCAGATAACTGATAAATGGAGAATCCCCTTTTCGTGACATTCTACCTGAATGAAAGTGTTCTTACCTCAAGCAAATAGCTAACGTTTTCTAAGTAGAAATTGGCCTCCTCATGTTGCTGACCTGCTTTGTTATTGAGGGACCGATAACGTCCACCATATGGTCGAATTGGGTAGTGGGCATTCGAAAGTATTGCCTGAATCGACCCGAATCATGCCTCAGCTCAGCTACCAGACGATGGAATTCCCAAAATACCTCCTGTTTTGGTTAATTTGGGTGTGTCCAATGTTTTCTGTTTTTTCTTTTGCTTTTGTAGTAAAAGCAACAAAAAGAAGTTCCTTTTCATCAAACTCCATCGTCAAAATGGAGATTAAAAATGTGTATTTGCGTCCACTCCGTGCCATCTGAACAGCCCATCTGTGCGTAGAATCGCTGCGTTTTTACGCCGCAATAGATCACCCTGTCCGTGTGAAACGGCCTTTAGATTCGACGCGATGGTGATGCGTCTGTATATTTCAAAACTTCTCCGTGTCGCATCAGCAACGGATTTAATACATTAGATTCGACGCGTCAGAAATCCATAGACTATTTCAGGCCAAACTTACTTAAAGGCAAGATTAGCACGTGTGAAATGCCTCAAGTAAGGCCTGAAATAGTCGACGAATTTTTGACGTGTCGAATCTAATACCAAAGCAAAAAAACGAATGAAATTCGTCGGTGATGCGTCAACTATTTCAATTCGATGAGTAAGACATATCAGCAATGAATCTCCGTCCAACTGAGACGAATCTCCGTCGGTGATGAGTCTGAAATACGTGTTTGAAATGGTCGACGGATTTTTGAAGCGTCGAATCTAATACAAAGTGTGGAAACAAACGAGCGCTACCGATCAGACGAATGCAAATCAAATAGTAATGGGGAAAGCACATGTCAGTCGCTGGAAATACACATCTTACGTCATTTCACTGTTTACTGGTCGAATATTTGATTCAAGATTTTTCAAAATGACTGAGGCATGGGTGAAAACGAAAATCAATTTTTCAAAATGACTGAATAAGAAGTTGATAGGTGAGTGCGAAAATCAGTTTTAAACAAACAGCATCAGACTTGCCTACAAACTACGTTGATGATTTCAACTTTCGACGTTCGTGGTATTGTTGTTGCTACGGGTAACGTAAGTTGGAAAAATATTCTCGTTCAGAAAAGCCTCGCCTTTCTCTGTCTCTGGCTTTAATGTGTTCCCGTCTCATATGTGATTTTTCAATCCTGATTCACAAAATTTGATTCGGGCCCTCGGTTTGTTGAAGCTCGCATCAAATTCAGTTGTTTGTTTATTGGGGTTTTACAACAGATTCAATTGCTGTTGATTCAATTGCCAGCGTCATGCCGTGTCAGGTAGTTTTACGTGTGTGTGGGGAGGGGGAGGAAGCCCGAGAGAACCACCGAACAATCGGCGAGTAACTACCAAACTCCTCAACGTACTAAATAGGGTTAAAAAGCATGTGGTTTAAGGCATGTGTACCATCATTGACGTGCCACACGCCTTTTGTGTTTTTAGGTGGGGGAGGAGGGCTAAATTGGTCATGGCACGGATAATGTGTTATTGGCAAGGATATTAGTGATGAACGTGGATCCAAAGCCGTTAATTCTATGTTTTCCACTTGGGGGGGGGGGGGGGAGGGGGTCTTTGGACGGCTGATCAAAGCATGAGAATTAACTCTACAGCCTCCAATTTCCCCCAGTGTCCTGAGTCATAATAAGGTGAATCAATAATTGTGATTTCTGCAGGGGTGTGTTTTTTTCTTTCAGTCAGAACATGTTTTGTGAACATTTCTCGGCACAAGTAGAACACATGCCACAAAAATATTTCAGTCAATCCAGGGAAGGTGGGTGGAGAGGGGGGGGGGATAAAACAGGATGCATCCCTTTACTCGAGTAGGATCATGGCAGGCACACAAGGATATCAAAGGTGTGGGGGGGGGCAAGGGTAATATCAAAGGGGTGTACTGAATATAATTTGCAGCATCACCTGAGCAGCGCAGGGGCGAGCACGAGAGGGGCTGTCCACCGCTCGTTGGCGTTGGAGTGGGCCCGGGGTTACGTTTTCTCGGGAAAAAAATTGGAAATTCCAGACAGAAACAGCAATTTCTTTGACCCTGAGTCCGTTTGTGTAAATAATTAGTTAATAAGTTGTGAAAGGCAACATTAATTAGGTCACATCACTACCAAATTATTATTTATTTACTGGTGCTTAAGGTCACATACTTATGCACAATGCCTAATTGTAATCATGACAGTTTTACGAGTGCAGGAAGCAGGAGTACCCGGTGAGAACCACCAAGCATCGAGGAGCAACTGTCAGCTCCTCAACATTCTAGCACTGTTCAAGCTCCGCTGAAGCAGGGTTACAGCTATGTGCATCATCGACGAGCAGTTCGCCTTAATACACGGCGTCATCGTGCTCCCATGTAGGCAGCCGGGATAAAGTGCCTTGCCCAAGGACACAACGCAGGTCGTTCCGGACGGGGATCGAACTTGGGACTTCTAGCATAGAAGTCCAACAGTCTACCACTGAGCCACCGCGCTTCCATCACCACCAAATAGAATCCGAATAAATTATAAAATATCGTAATCGATTGCTTACAACAACATGGCAAAATAACAACCAACTGTGAACTATTTGGTGCAGCGCCATTTCAGCCCAGTGTGGTTGTAAACACAACACACATAGGTTCAAGCTAAAGTGCACCTCAAATACAGTCGGAAGCATGTGAAGTTTCGGATGAATTAGAAAAAAATAACCACGGAAGATATAAATTATGGAGGAATTATTTTCCACAGGCGTACGAAGCATCCGTGTTTTGATATTTTGTTGTGAGAACTGAGGTGATATATAAGTGAAATTGTGTTCAACAGAAGGCACAAATATTTGGAAATCCAGATGCTAATTTGACTTTCCCTGCTATTCACGTATAAATTTGCACCCCCTCCACTCAAAAATTTTACATGTATAAATATCTAGATTTTTTGTAGGGGGAAAGTGTCGGCGTGCCCCCAAAAATAAATAAATAAATAAGTAAATAAATAAATAAATAAATAAATAAATAAATAAATAAATAAATAAATAAATAAATAAATAAATAAATAAATAAATAAATGTCGCGACCTGAGTGCAAAAACAAAATGAAAGGAAGGAACCTAAAGTATGCCGGTCGACCACAATTGGCTGATTCTTTAGATTCGACGCGATGGTGATGCGTCTATATATTTCAAAACTTCTCTGTGTCGAATCAGCGACGGATCTTATACAATTAGATCCAACGCGTCAAAAATCCGTCGACTATTTCAGGCCTAAGACCGGACAACCACACGAAGAGAAATAGTTTCAGGGTCACTTATCTCCAACTCGTGTCAACCGAACTTTGTTGTGAAAACACAACCCTGCAAGTATTTGATGCGCCTCGAAAAAATCCCAGAACTGACAACAACGCGCCAATGTGGTGCGTTTCCGAACAATTTCTCCATGAAGAGGGCAGCCATACTCACATACCCTCAGACTCAATCCCCCCCCCCCCCCCCCAACGTTCTATTTGAAATTTATTGATATATCATTGTCGGTTAGGGCAGGTCGGGTGGAATGTGGGAAGCAATTGGATGTGCATTGGCAGCGCAAACAACTCCTAAGCTTTTGAAGCTTAGTGTTGCGAACACATTTATTTTGGTGAGAACAATTTGCTCAAACACACTTTTCTATTGACGATTGGGTTGCGTCCTGTGGTTTCTGGCACGTTTGAAATTATGCATACATTCGGTCAACACGTTCGATTGTGTAGGAGGATTTGTGTTCCCATACAACCACCAGATAAGATTCCACTAAACATGATGTGGGGCACTCTTGTAAGGAACAACACTGGGACAAGTTAGAATGAAATATAACTGCCATATATCTCCTCAGTGTGGCATTAGGGAAACTATGGGTCAAATACATTATCCATATGTCCTCAAAATCGATATTGCTCCTGAATATAATATGATGAGGAATTCGTACGAGATGGAGTGTGTAAATTGCTGACCGCCTTCCATATGTGTGTTACATGTATGTGTATACGCCATATGGTGAGGTGGCAGAGAAACGCTAGTCCTGGTGAGATTCCACCTATTTTGTACTACGGTATTGACTTGCACCGAAACTGAAAGATAACTTAATTAGCAATGAATAACTCTATTAACATTTCTTGAACAACTTGGGTTTTGCACATCAAAGCTGAAATCCAAAAATCTGCACTGCGTCAACTTTCTCATAGAAATTTAGTTAGAAAACAAAAACGTGTAAACTTTTTATTATAATTAGATCAGAGTTCAAGACTCTCATGTGTGTGATGTTTGTTGGCCTGAGCTATTGCATAAATAGATCACATTCTGGGGTTAAAGCCTTTCGCGTTTGTACGTGGCATCTAGGTTAAACAAAGGTGCAGTGTTTCTCTCGAAGGCCCTCCAAAACGGGGTCAATTTTCAAACTACAAGTTTCGTTGAAATGAAATATTTATTTCGTTAAAGCGAAATAAATAAGTTGTAAAATGGGGTGTAAGAGGACGCAAACATGTCAGAAAATACAATGTTCAGTCGATGTTTCCCCATGAATAATTATTCACTTCCATTATTGGAGAGAGAAACATTTTTGTGAGCAATCAGACTCAGGGGAACTATGTCGTTTAAACAACCGTTCTGATTTTTTTCCAAACGCAATGGGAATGTCAATTTATCATAGGCGTACGAGCATTTTTTTAGAAGGTGTTGGAAGATTTTGCCCGTAAAGTGATGTTGTAGGCATCACTGAGGTACGTGAAACCAAGGTAGATGATCGAGGGCTGGCGGCCCTCTCCCGCAGTCCAGAATCTAGCCGTGTTTGGAAATTCGACATTGGGGAGGGGTGGGACGGACGAACTTGTGTGTGTTGAAGGCATACCCCTCCCCCCCCCCGAGGTTTCCAACACCGAGGTGGGAAGTGTATGGTAGGGGGTGTCTCTCTCCCATTGGTGCGGCGTTGGGCCTCCCCAGAGAAACTGTGTTAAATCAAAGGCTCTGAGAACATTTATAGAGCCTTCGGGTGCCTCATTTGTGACTTGTCCATGTGCTGATTTTAGTCAATAACGTTAACAATATAATGTTTGCCATTTCAAAATCTGAAGCTGTTTGCTTTCGATTCATACAAATTCAGCAATACTTTTTCGACAGAATTTGAAAATGTCCAACAGAGATGTTTATAGGCGGCGGGTCGCTCTCCCCACCCCCACCCGCGTGCACCACCAACAGCATAGGAACATACTCTCCCGGGAAATATTTTTGAATAAACTGTTACGCCTGTGTATCCAAAGTCATGAGATGCATTGTCACCCTGATAACACTGTGGTCCAAACTAGCACCCAAAGTCCGTAATATAATTGTTTGGTGCGGCACGTCCTGTGAGACGTACCACA